>APFE030810579.1:0-45485 GCA_000404065.3 Pinus taeda
ATGGTTTTCGGTCCATGGTATTGGATGCTTCGGCATGTATAAATATGTATTGTAAAATTGAAAGGAATATAATGAAAAATCAAGCTGGTAGTCTCGGTTTTGAGATCCAGTGGGAAATCTCTGTGTATATGTGTTTTATGTGTTATGCTCTCGCAGTTTTATTTTTCCTGTGATTTAGAATTCGTATGCAGGTAATTTCTGTACGGGGTTAAAACCTACAAAGGCATGCAAGGTGGATCTTCTTCAAAGATAAGCTTTTACAGCAGGATGATAAAGTGGTTAGTTAACCATGCCATTACTCCTTGAAAATTGCATTTTGAAAGAAACTTGCAATAATTATGCACAATGGTCTCTCATGGTGTACATGTCCAGTTCATGCCAGACAAGTAATGTTGTGCAAAGATTGCATCTAGTAAGTATGCAGACATATAGAACCTTACTCTAGCACCCTTGGCTAGATTCTGAGCCTGTACTACATGGGCCTTCAATTGTTGAGCCAACATATCTGACTAGTTGAATGACCTCCTATCATTCATCAACTGGTCCAATAAGACTGCCCACCCTTCAAGAAAGGTTTCAGTTCTCTCTTGACCATGGATTCTGCAAGCAAAGATGACCAAGATATGGTAAGCCTTCTCGAGGGAGTTTGTCTTGTACACATGGGTGGGTGTCTATCAAAAATATGATGTCTTTTCCACCCATTGTTCGACAATGTCTCTTGTGTTTACATAGTTGTGGGTGGCATAGAAGAGTAATTCCATCTGCTCTACTGGCTTGGGCACATGATTTATCTTTTGAAAGCCTTCCATTCAGAAGGTGGCAAGATTTTTTCCGTTGGCACTGCTCAATGCCATGGTCTTCTCATCTATATGTGAGACAATCTAGCTGATGATATCTACACATGGGAAGGTGGCATACCTGCATGAAAACTTGTATAGCTTTGAATTCTAGATGCTGACATAAACTTTCTGGTCGTTTAAGTCTGCCTCAAAGTCTTTTGAAAAATCTTCTTTAATCTTCTACCATTTCAATGATGATCCTTTTTCTATAAACAATTGGGTATCTGCATACACTAGCAAATCAACTGATGTTTTCTCAATTTCTTCCCTAGTATCGCTCTCAGTGGTTTCCTTTGATGCAACTCTCTTATATTCCATGGTAATAGTGACTATTGGAGAGGTGCTCAACAACTGTTGTACCGGTGGGACAGAAAGGACACCCATGGCAAACGAGTGTCAGTTTTAAGAAAAACAACTTACAAGGCAAGTTCAACCAACAAATTGGGCACTAGATGGGAAGTATTGCACAATTGTTTTCTACTAGAGGGCATAGGTTGCCTATGGGAACTGAGCACTGCAAAGTCCCAATAGTCAAGGTGGAAGTCTGATGGTTGAAACCGCGTAATGTGAATTTCAACTTGGGAAGAGGCTTGGGAGAGACTTTACATTACACAGTCTTAATGGCCAAGCTGCCAAGCTAGTTCCTAGAACTATGAAGTGCATAGTTGGAGCCATCTTGGACTGTGCACTGCATAATTCTATAGGCCAATATTGTGGCTTGAGCCTCAAGATTTCACAATTCCAGTTGGGCAAAGTGAAAATCAACCAAGGGAAACCCAAATCTGCCTAAGGGAAGTGTGGAAAACAAGCAGATCTAAAAGCTAGTGTGAAGTTGAGTGTAGGTCTGACTAAGTGAAAGATAGATGCATGTGAATAAAGTGGATCAATTGATAAAATGGAAGGAAAATGAAGTAAGTGAGGAGAGTCACCGCAACAATTACTATTGGTGCAAAAACGGGAAACTAATGTGACACTTGGGAAAGGAAATCTAAAACTTAAAACAACACTTCTACAACAGAAACCATGAAGAGAAACAAGTGAAACAACACCCACACAAGCCAAACAACAAAAAGAGATAGAAAAAACAACAAATGATGACAAAAACAAAACTCACCTGGAAAAACGTTGACGATCGCATAAAAGGTTCCTTGATCTCCTCAGGTATGTTAGAGCTCCAAGATCAAACATTCAAATGATATCTATAAGCATTGGTTAAATATATTTGGAAAAAATAGGGTTTATGATGCACATACCTAAAATAAAGGAAAATGTGACACTTGGTGGAAGTTTCTAAAAATAGCGTAGGTGACTCCTTTGGGATACTAAAACTAGATACCTATTTTTTAGGGATTTATTTTTATTTTTATTTTTTCTTTTCGAGGGAAAGTTTCCATGCACACTACCAGGAAAGACTGCGAAGTTCTGAGGAATTGAGCAACTCTTCAACTCAGTGAATTGTGCAGTTTCAGAGCTCAGTGAGGGTTGCACAGTTCCTGGGTTTTCTCCCATGATTCCGCAGTTTTGAGAATAAGGATCACTCACAGTCAAGACTAAGAAACTCACATCATCAAGGCTACTTTCCCTCAAGTATTGCAGAGTTTTTGGAGGCAAGCCTAGAATTATTGTGAAACCAAGTTGGGAGATCAGCCTGTGACTTAGAAGAATCAACTAAGTAAGCAAACAAAAGGAAAAATGTAAAGATAAGTCTAAATCAAAGCATGAATACCTAGATCAATGCGAGGTGAGATGTTGTGGTTAAGAAGAGAAGACTCCAAAATCAAAGCGTAGGAAAAATTTTGAAGGGTGGTTGTAGCCACTACAACAAGGTCATTTGTGGCTTTAAATAACAAGAGGAAAAGCATAAATTTAGTTAATTATAGCTTTATTTCCATTGCATGTGAGAATTTGATTCAAAGAAATAAGCAACCAAAAAAATAATTTGTAAGTGTAAAAAGTTCTTGATATTCTGCTAAAAGCAATGAGTACATGGCAGTTGTAAAATTCCTTTAAAGTGGTCAGTGAAGTACTCTAGGGCTTCCATAGTCTAATAAAAATTGTATAGAAAATTTTAAATCCTAAAACTTCACAAGAATGATAATAACAAAATAAAACTTTCTCTAGGAAATGAAGAAATATTTTCAAAGAAAGCAAAATTTCACTACTTTATAGTTTTTTCCATGCAAATTTGTGTCTATTAAGATGAACAAATCTCTTTAAAGCATGTTCATTCATTGAATTGGAGTTATCATAAATAATTGGCTATGTAAAGACCTGGATTTATCAGGAGCTAGTCGTTCCTCACTGGGGCCATGATTCCCTTGGTGGATTCATATATACCCCCCCTTAATGTGTCGTTTAGTATACCACACTCCCATTTGAGACTCGCTCTGCAAACAAAGTTTTTCAATAGAGGCAAGTGGAGAGAGGTGTCAAAAGGATCATTCTATATTACTCTTACCACTTTATTGGCTTGGTTAGTTTCCAGGGGCTTGGATTAGCTGGGCACATGTTATCAATAAAATAAGATGTGGCAGTTATATAGATAAGGTCATAGGTGATGTTAAGGGAAAATAACTCCTCTGGCTTGGTTAGCTCTCTGAGAAAAAAAACACACCTACCCTTGCACCTACCTAACCACTTTGATTTACCTACCTTCTAACTATCTTTGTTGAAGGGAAGAAAAAGTCTTTATACTCATGGGGAAAAACCAAGTGTTGGAAGCCTTTAGCTTCTATGCTTACTTCACTTGCCCAAGTCTATTATTTAATGCTCCACTTCCAATTGTTGTACAAACAAGTACAGGAATAAAAAAAATTCCATTATAGTCTCAAATCTCAGGGAGAAGGATCAATAGGTTTGATATTTTCTAGTGTTCAAGAAATAAAATAATTAAAATGTTATTTGTTGTCAACAAAAATCTATGCATTTATATTGCATATGTTTATTTTGAACAAAAATCCACTCTATCGAGTGTACATTTATATTGTAGATCCAATATACGATATAAGCGACAATATTCTCAAAACAGTAAAGCATAAGAGATAAGAGGATGTAGTATGGAAGACTATGTCATGTATGTTAGAGTAGACAAGAACAGAAAGGGATTCCTAGAAAATGTAATTCCAACTTGAAAGGTAGGAAATTCAAATCCTAGGTGTGGTCATGAATCCCACAACATCTCTTCCAACACCAGATGCAGAAGATGAATAAGATTAAAAGGGGAAGATGCTCTATGTGCTTTCTCATTATTCTTGTAGAGGCAAAGGTATAGAAGACATATAATATCAAAAAGGGAACATGCCCTGTGTTCTTGCCAAGAAAAGCCCAGATGTCACGAAAGGCAACAAAAATAAACATTTACATGTCTAAACGGAGTGGAAGATGTCATGAAAGGAAACTCAAAGTACTTAATTACAATTAAGGCAATCCAAGGAAGTTAACTAAACATTTATTTTTAGCAAACTAATGCTAAGTAATCTTAGCATTACTATATAGGGAAAAAATATGAAAAATAACATCCATCAAAGTCAATTATATCCTAGTTTGTAATATTGTTAGTGATTGGTCGGTGCCTTAGGAAGAGGCCAAATAAAACCTCAAAGTTTTAAATTTGATTAAAATCATGAATCTCATAAAAAAATTTGACTCAAAAATATATAAATTTATGGAACTTCCATTTAATATTATGAAACTGGCTTTGGTTTTCATGTAGGGCTAATACACTATCAAAAATCAATTACTATAGTCCTTGAAACTCGAAGGGAATGGACTAATAAAACATTCATTGATATTTCATAATAGAGATAAAAAATACATCTCAACCAAATGATTAATAGAGCATTTTAAAAGCTATGTTGATAATTCTTCGACTATGATAACTAATTGTTGATTGTAATGCCTTGTCTCTTGACATTGAGTATGAAATTGTTATTATTCACAACTTCCATCATGACAAATATATGTTAAAATCTCTTGAGATACAATCTATTGTGCATTGTAACTTGATTATACCTAAGATGTAAAGATAATTGGAAATGAGACTGATTTAACTCTTGTTAATCTTAAGGATCTTTTACCTTCATAATGTAATGCCCCTCTTGTATCTATACTTGTTTGTTGTATTTAGATATTTATTTTGGGCTACTTTGTTTTTCTGGGGCACACATTAACCTATGAGTGAAATAATGGAATCATATATACTGTTTTCAAACAATTTATTGTATATAACTTGCATGTATACTTATATTTTTCAATTTTGCATGTCTATTTTGTGAATAATTATATGTTGTGTTTACCAATGTGATACACGTGACTTTTTTTTCCCTACATGTGATCATAGACAATTGTGAATTATATCATATGCAATACTCATTTCGTGAATACTGAACCTCTACAAGGGAGAAAGTACTTATAAAAATGACCTATGGAAGGGAATGTATATCAAACCAATGCCTAGAAATATGACTTCTGGAAGGGAATAAATGCCAAATTAATTCATTAATTACATGTATATATGTGGTTTTGCATGTGCAATATAAATATTAAAGCCTTTCTAACTCACCAACATATGGGTATGAATTCACAATGCTATCTTGACCAAACTTGATAAATATATGGAGTCATTAGGAACAAAACAAAAGAATGGTACCTATGTCATGGAAACAATGACTTAGAGTTCATATTTTTTATTAAGATCAGGGAATTTAATAGTAAGAGTGTAGAAGCCTTCCTCCCCAACACTTTAGCCTTAGATTCACAGGTTAAAAATATGGTAATATTGATCCATTTGGGATTATGAGTTGTGTCTAATTACCCACTTAGGAGGGAGCTAGTTAATATATTTCCTTTGAAGTATATAGATATATATTTATACAAATAAATATAGCTAAGGAGAAAAATATTAAAATATTATAAAGATATAATAAAAAATAATAAGTTTTGGAAATTGAGAAATGTAGTGTGGGTTTTATTAATCAAGCAGAGAGTTTGATTTCATGCAACTCTAGAGTCCCAAGGGAAGAAGTTTCCTTGAAAGAAGTTGCGAGGAAATTGGTTGGTAATTAAAATTTTGCATTAGATGAAGAGAAAGAAGGAGAAAGGATATTTGGACATGTTGCTAAAGCATATTCATATAAGTGAAATAAGGAAATAGAAGAGGTCTACTTTTCACATGTAGAACTGTAATCTCATGTAAAAATAGTTTTAATTAATTTCATCAATTTCATTTACTATTAATTAGAAATTCCAATGATAGTTGAAATTGATTAATGTGTTATTGAATCCTTTGTAATAATTATGAATACCATGAAGATTAATATTATATACAACTATTACATGCCAAATGTGTGATTGTCTCACCTGAAGGAATTGATGTATTGAGTATTTAAGGTGTTTGAGTTTATATGGTATTGAATTTCTTGATTACGTTAATTTGTTTTATATATAAATATATAGATAATATATATATTATAAATTATTGATTAAATTAAGTTAATAATATGGAAATTCATGCCCATTTTTTCATTCTGGGTTGTGTATCCCAATAATGGTATAAGAGTTGCACCTATTAGGTCTACCCCCTTCTCAGGCTTGACATTTCCTCAACCCCTTCATTTGCCATTTCTCTATTTTTCTATATGTTTATTCCTCATTCCAAGGTTTTCTCACCTATTTTCTGCCCACATATTGTGCACTCAGTCATTGAAATTCAACGATATATATGTTGATTCATTTGTGTGTAACCATAGAAAATTCACTCTCATGTTTGAAACTGTAAAGTGTGTGTATTTCATTAAGAAACCCTCATAAGCCTTGTCCCACACTTTAATATGTAACTATCTCAACATCCCTTTTTGAAAAATCACTTTACTCCATCAGTGACTAGTTTGGAAGCTTCAAGGTTGTGTGAACGTTACATCAAAATTCCATTACCAATTCCATATTGCATAGTGAATCTCCGCTTTCTCATTGAATATATAAAGAAACATACTGGGCACCTTTAATTTTTTGTAAATCCTAGTAGTTTTGTATCACCATGGGTGATAGTAACACTCTCATGATTACTCCCACCGTCCATTAGAAGTGAAGGTTAAAGGCACCAGAGGATGGAAATATCTGGGCTCCCACAGTGATGATTGAGAACAAAAGGCTAGCCAAGAACGAAGATGGTTGCTGGATTGGAATTGGTAATGTGGAGATGGCTTGGATCCTTCAAGAGATCAGGGACACATAAGGGTAACCAAAATATTTATGGGGAAATAAGGGTGATAGAGGCCAAATAGTGGTGCAATATCAACCTACACTTGAGGGCCTAAGAGAAGAAGATGGATTCATGAACACTTCAAAGTGAATGCTTGTGGTTGAGATTAATGGTCTAGGTTTCATCCATTCTAGCATGGTTTACCTAGACATAAGGGACTTGAAGAAAGTCTTGAATTTGTTAGACTTGACACGAAACATACAAACAAAAAGTGAGTTTTGTATTGTTATCTAATAGTCATGAGTGACATGCATATGGTTCCATGAAAAGAAGAAGAAGAAGTAGAAATGGTGTCTAATTGTAAATAGAAAGAAGGTAAAAGTTGTAGCAGGTGGAGAACTTGATTCACAGACCCTTGCATAAACCAAAATAGATGCTCAACATGAAACATAGCTCCCTTGTTTCTAAAGTGTAGTAGGGAACTCAGAGCTCAATTACATTGGTGGATGAGAATGGAATATACATGGGCCAATTCACAACCTGTGCGCGCTAGTTCACAACCTTTTCTCTCTCTGACCTTATTCAAGCACAAGGGTATGTTGTTAGTGTGATTGATAAGCTCTAGCAAAAGAAAAATGTAGAACTTTATATTTCCATAAATATTTACAAAGTTCCATGCTAGTCTCTCATTAAATTAGATGACAAGAAAATGTTTTGTAAGACTACATCAAGGAGCAGTTAATAATGAATTTATCCTCCATTTGTTTGCATTATATTTTTGTAACATTAGTTATTTAATCATACAAAAAATAGTATACTTTTTTACTACAAGGGTCCATGGGATTATGGATCCATAAGGAAATAACCATCTTCGAATGAAACAACATAATGTTGGTAACTTTCAAATGGTGATTTTTGTAAAATTTTCGATGAAATTGCTTTGTAAAAGGGTGAATTTTTGGTAGAATTTGACACCCTTGTTAAATTTTCCACATGGATGATAATAGTGTTTGATCTTCATTCATGTGAACATTATAGAAACATATCAATACTCTCACTTTGTATGGGTTAATAGGGGATTGACATAAGTGATTGACAATGATGTTTCTAGTTTTGAAGCCCTACTAATCAAACATGTATAAGAAAGCATGATCAACAATGGTATCATCTTCTCACCTTATATCTCACCAGGGGGAATTGATGATCAAATAATAGTTTTGAATACCCTGAGCCACAACATGAACCAAATCAAAGTTGTAGTCAGAGTCAAATTTATGGGCATGATTCAGTTTGTTGTCATCCTCAGATTGACATTAGTTTGAAATTATATTCAAATTGACACCAGTTTGAGGCTATCTTCAAATCGCCATATGTGAGTGCTTCTAATCAACTTAAGACAAAAAAATCTTGCCTTAGGACACTCAAATGATCTGTGTCCCCACTTATGACACCTGTAGCATTGATAACTAGCTCCTCTACCTCGGCCATTTCCCCTACCTCGCTGATATGGCCTACCACCTTTTGCATTATCACCTTTGTCTGCTAATCCGGAAGCTTTAGAACTGTTGCCTTCCTCACTACTACTAGCAGTCCACCCTCTGCCATAAGACTAGCCTCTTCCTCTGCCAGTTCCTCGTCCTCTCCTAGCATTCTGCCTTCTAGTATTTTTCTCTTCAGCTTTCATAGCACTCTGATATGCTTCTTCAATGTTCTTTGGAGACAGAATACTAAGTTCATCTAAAATTTCTAGCCTTAAACCATTTACGTACCTGGCTATCTTTTCTGTGGTATCCTCTGTATAACAGGCCCTTAGGTTCACTCTATAAAACCCCTTAATATACTCCCTTACTATCATTCCTTTTTGTTTTAGACTTTGTACTTGCCTGTGTAGTGTAATCTGATAGTCTTTCGGCAGAAATCTACCATTCAACTTGGCCACCATCCTTGACCAGGTTTTGATTGGCAACTTGTTCAATCTCCTTCTCTCTATTTGGACATTGTCCCACCACAGGGCTGCATGTCCCTTCAGCTTCATCGCAACGAAATTAACTATGCGGTCTTCACTGACCTCCTCATACTTGAAATACTTATCTAGCTCACTGATCCAGTCTAATAGAACCTCTATGGACAGGTTGTCTTCATAATTTGGGAGTTCTGGTTTGGGTTTACTTCTTGCCACTAAGACTGATCTCAACAGTCTCATTTCTGGGCCCTTTCCATCTGATCCACCTGTTGTCGCTTCTGCTTCCTCTTCACTATCATCGCCTACCTCCGGATCTCTTCTTCTCCCTGCCTCAACTGCCTCCAAACAGGCAGTAAGAATCCTAATCTCCTCTCTCAGTCCTTCCTCTGCTATCCTTCAGACACCTCTGCCACGACCTCGCCTTCCTACCTCCATTTCTCTAATTGTGCTTAAAAAAATTCTGCTCTGATACCACTATGATGGGACCCAGCCCACACTCCAACGTATAACTTGACACAAGGTCTGTCCAACGCTATTGATGAACTCAGATTTGGTTGATGATTTGGCTTTTGATGATTGTTATGATTAATGGATATTTTTGGTGGTGGTTGCAATCATTTATTAAGGATTGTAAATGCGAAACTGACATGTCCTCCTGCCTCGATCCTCATTTCCCGCTTAATCACTATGCAAAACCCTTTGGCATTTTGGTCATTTCGACATTTTCATTCTGCTGTGAGAGCTCTGCGAGGGTTTCTATGGTGATGCTTTGTTTTGGTTCTGTCTGCAAATGAATGTGGTCCACGACTTGTCTGTGCTATTGGCAGCTATATTCCTTGTTGTATGGTCCTGTTATGCATTCTGGAGGTTGGTATGTGCCCTTCCCTTGACACAACTGGTTATTTCTTTTGCTTGAACCTGGAATCGAATTCTGGTTTGGTTTGTCGGATATCCAACCATTCCTTCCTGTTGTTGGTTGTTTTTCTACTATTCTGCTACTAAAATCGTTTTGTTGTTGTTCCCGTGTGCTCAAGTTACAGGCACAATGGCTCGCTCGGCTATATCTTTCAGGTAATTCGTCTTTCCTTGATTTATTTATGCCTTCTCCTAGTTTAAAAGCTAACAATTTCCGCTCCTCTTGTCTCAGGTCATTCTTGTGTTCTGTGGCTCTATGGCACGTGATTTCTTGGTCAAACACATTCCCAGGTAAGGTTTCGTTCTTCCCTTGCTTGTATTATAACTCTGCTCGTTTCACTGTTATGCGTAGTGTGACTAACAATGGCTTGTTCTAGTTGCACAGGTTAAGGTTTCGACCTCGGGCGTGGATGGCTTCAACATTTTGGCTTGCAAACCCTTCTGTGCCTTCTTGGTAGGCTCTGTCACCACAAACTTGTTAGACTGTAGCGAGGGTTTGTAGTTTTCAGGTGGCCACGCTTCGGCGTTCGTTGGTTGCCTCTTGTTTGAGTCGTTATACGACTTGGGCACTCCTTTGTTTACAATTCCAGTTTGTAATTTGTATTGGTTGAACTCTTTGGTTAGGCACGAGGGTTACACGGTGATAAACCCTAGACTAGGGTCTGCCCTGTCTCTTGGTCGCTATTTCCTCTATTTGTCTTGACAATGCAATGTTGGACTCTTATATAATAACAATTATATATTTTCTTTGTCTCTGTTTCGTTTGGAAAGGAAAAGAAACAGTGTGTAACGGGTTGTAATGAATTATCTCTGTTTGGTTTGTCCAATCGATACTCGGATTCTGATTTCTTCGTTCAATTGTTTTGCTGTGTTGACATTCTCCTGACCACGAGCTTGTTTATTGGTTGTTCGTTTTGGTCCTGGAAACTTATATGCATTCGATAGTACTTTGTTCATTAAGAGAGGAAAGACATCAAATTGTATGCCTGCACTCTGCTTGTCATTGCTAAAGCATTTAATAATTGAGAAATAAAATTACACAGTATGAAGATGATAGTACATATGGATGAATGTTAAATGTGTTATGTCTTCTTTTATTACTTGTATCCGAAAATGTTGAACCTTGTCAATGATTTTTGATGTTACATTTATGTTCTCTGTCTACAGTTAATTGAACTGCATAGTTACTTTTTCAGTTGTAGACATTATAGTTACATAACTATTTAAGTATTTGGTTCTGCCTATATGGCAAGATCTTACATTAGACACATCTGTCTTTTTCCTTTTAAAATGACAGGACAATTATTAATCTGCTGTTAATTAAAGACAACAAATAAATGACCCTAACCGACCAAACTACCCTTGACTAATACTAAAATTAAAAATAAAAACAAAATCCTACATCCTACTTTGACAAACTGAACATAAAGAAAACCAATGTGCTAATTCAACTTTCCACCCTGGTAGATACCAACACCCGGTCATGGTGCCTTAGCTGGATGCTCCTGCATCAGTTGATCAACAACACCACCCTTCTACATAGAAATTGCATAATTGACATAGTATGCACTTACATTTTTAAATTTTTTTTTTTGGGGGGGGGTTGGGAGAGTGTTTTCTTCCCACTAGGTTTTTCCTCTTCACCTCAATCTTCTCATATTGTTTCTTGCATATTTTTTGTACATTACTACCTAATATGGTCGAGAATTGTGAGGACTCATTTAGTAGCATGTTCCTTGGTTGTGCTTCAGGTGGCATGGGGTGTTGATGTTGGGATACATTACACTAAGTAGTTCATCAAGGCATACACTTTGGCCATCATTAGACCCTCTCCCATACATTGTTAGGGGAATACATGAACACTTTTCATTTATTACTAAAGATTCCCTATCATTTGGAAAATTTTCTATTTTTAGGGTTTTCTATATTTAGCAAGAGGTGCCACCTAGAAAGACATGTTGCACTTAGTGAACATTGGTTGGAGAATTTCATGAATAATTCCACTCCATAAATGTGTACTACCTTATGCTTAGATTTTCCTAGAGCGAATATGCACTTCTTCCCTACTTTGTAACAATGAACCACCACTTTTCTCTCTACTCCTCTTTGTTACATTGACTCGTTAATCTTTTTGCATTTGAGAGTTATTAATCAATTATAATTTATTTCTAAATCCACTTATCCAAATTAAGATATTTGGCTAATTTTAGGTCTCTCACTTTAATTCGAACCTTTTTGGCAACTAGGGAAAGTGTTTTTGAATTTAACATAACTTGCATGTACATAGAATCCCAACCTAGTTCAAATTGGTTGCCCTCGTGAAGACTTTATATATTATATTCATGTTCAACAATAACATATCATCAATTATTCAACTCATGAGCTTTGAGTAATTCAAATTTTCTCTTTGATTACTTATTGAATTTTCCAGTGAATTTTCTCTCTCTTGTTTTGCAAGTAGCTAGTTTACTATTTTATCACAAATTTAGATTTTATGGTTGTGATTAACACTTGAAACCCATCTATTTTTATTTTTTCTTTTAACATTGATCTTTGTTGTTTTTAAAAGCATAGAGTATGTTGTGCAACAAACCACAATGCGTATCGTGTAATAAATCACAATATTTATATTAGGTATTATAATCTATGTACATAAATAATTTTAAATGTATATTCATAATATTGTACTATTGATTTTTTCTTAGAGAAAATCTAGTGTATGCCTTCCTCATCTCCAAATATCCAGGAGGGTAGCTCAATTGCTAATTATAATAACAACCAATAACCTAGTGGGATTTAGCTATATTTGAGTCTCGATCAAACTAGAATTAAAGGCCCCAAAATGATTTTGGGCCTTCAAATAGTGTATTCAAAGACCCCGCTATGATTGTTGCCTTGATATAGTGTATTCAAACTGACTAACATAACTATATGATTTTATCTTGCAATAATATCATATTTGTGGAGAAACCACTTTGATGTTTAAAAACCCTAATTACTCTTATTAGTAGTTTGTTTTCCCTTTATTATTTATATGGTCATTTTATTAAATAAAAAAACAGATTTATTAGTGTTCATTGAAAAGGTTTCCCTAATATAAATCTACAATCTATCATTTCCTAAATTTTCCACTAATTTTTATTTAAATTATTTTCATACTTACAATAACAATTTCTTAACAAAACTCTATACCTAGTGAATTATTTCACAAACTATACAGACTTATTACTTATTATTGTTTAAAAAAAAACTATGTATAATGTCACATGAAAAAAAACACCCTAACTAATAAAACCTTGCTAATAATTCACAAGAGTAAATACCTAAATAATTTCTTACTCCCTACCAAAAAATAATTTCAATCTAAATACTATCTTTGAAAATAGCCAATTTTCCTTATTATCATCTAGATTCTAGAAAACCACCTCAATAAAATCATGTACTCTCTACCCTCCTATCTTCTTAAATAGGAATAAGAGATAAGCTCAAACATCAGCTAACCTCAAGCCTAAGCGAATTCATAAATATTGGTTAAGTCAAGTTCAATTAACATATAATTCATTCCCAACAGAATTACAATCCATAAATGCCTCAATTGATAAGTCAAATCATAAATTATATTGATCTTTGTTCAAGTGAAATTCAATTGAAGCTATCATTCATTGCAGACAGGATTTGTTATGTAATGGGTATTCAATTAAAGCAAAATTCCTTTGTGTCATTAAATTTTCACAAAAACAGAATCCGATGAACAGTGAGTTTTACAATTTTCGCAATAGTTTATAAACAATATAACATTGCGCCAGAGCTTTCTCGATAGGGATTGTATTTTATTAATAAAATGTTCTGAAACACATTAGAAGAGTAACCTGTGGATTTCTACCGTAAAAAGAGGAAAGGGAGTTTTTTTCGCTGTGCTCAAATACTTGCTTTCCAAAATACTTATAATGACATTATCCATGATTCAGGATGTTTATTTAATCTGTGGACACTCAAATCTAGGAATATCATGGAAATATGTTGCCTTTTATTCTGTAGTATATTGTACAAAAACAATGCACTAGTGTTTCTTTTTCTGGTCTCCAGTTTCTTAAAGAAAAATGAACACAACTGTTTAATATATGAATGCATGCTGACAGAAACCTGCAACTTGAGAATATTTATATCTGTAAAGAACAAAACAGTATGTTGTCTGTTATGCACATGGTGCACAAACGTGTGGGGTCCCTATAAATTTTCGTTCACTGACAGATAGGCTGTCTCATAGCAAGCAGAAGCTGGCAATGAAAATTGCAGAATTTTCACCGTCATGCTACTCTGCAGTGTCCCTCACATTTTATCTTTATATTGCGTATTTTAAAATGCTTTAGAAGATCCATAAAAGGGTTATGGTAGTTGGCAACATCAGACAGTAAAATCACTATGGCATTTTAATGCCAGCTCAATCAGCAAAGTTTTTGTAGGTAATGATTTATAAATGATATTTGACTCAATTATTATTCATATCTGATTATTCAACATCCATACACGCTAGGTGAACAAAGGGTGAACAGTTGGAAAGAAAAATTATGAAGAGATTCAAGGTTAAACCCGGAGGCTTACAGAGTTAGAATAACATTCTAGCTAATTTTGACTTCTTGGATCAGAAAACAGATCATCTACTTCTCTACTGTGAATTTTCCTTTCATCAATCTAACGAAAACGTAGGACACCTGTCTCATAGAACTGTGTAACTAAAACAACTCTGCTTGCCCATTTCCAGATCAAAATAAACCCTTTGACATTATATTGAATGCTTGAATAAATGGAAGACATTCATCCAACAAAATGGTCACTAAATATGGCAAATACTAAGCACTATGCAATAAGGAGATGAATGGTTCATTATCTTTTCATTTTGTTTATGGGATGGAAATAATATAGTATTGAATGGACAAGATGAAAAGATAGTAAATCAATCATTGACTTTCTAATATTTGTTACTGAACACTAATTTATGTTACTGAACACTAATTAATGCTTTTGAATATAATGTTTATTAAGTGAATTTTATTTAAACAAATTTAATGTAACTCTTACTGGTGCTGGGAAATTACAAATTCAATGTGAAACACTATTTTAATTGCTAACTTTTAATAAATGGAAAACATTCATAAAACAAAAGGGTTACTAAATATGGCAAATATTAAGCACTATGCAATAAGTAGATGATTGGTTCATTGTCTTTCAATCTCGTTTATTGGATGGGAATAATATAGTATTGAATGAAAAAGATAAAAAGACAATAAATCACTCATTGACTTACTGCATGATGCCTAATACTTGCTACTAACCACTAATTAATAACCTTAAATGTAATATTCATTAAGGGATTTTTTAAAGACAAATTTAATGTAAGTCTTACATGTAGTGGTTGAAGTATTTTCAAAATGGGAAATTACCAATTCAATGTGAAAGACTGTTTCAATTGATAACTTTTCTAGGGTCTACCGAGACTTATCATAATTTGTATGTCCAGGAGAGTTCATTTTACTAACTGTAAACATAATATGAGACAATGTACATATAAGAATGAAAAAAATAATGGAAACAATCATCTTCTCCTGAAAGTAATATTTCATGATTCTTAGAAAACACTGTTAATCATGAAAACGCTGTATCTTATAGGTTTTATTTTTGTTTGTGGAAAAACCTGTAAACAATTATTGAAACCAACGTTACTATATCTTATAGGTTGAATTCACAAGAGAAACTAAACTAAACATGGAAAATCCAGTGAGCACTGTGGCAGGCCGATGGAGGATCCTGGCAACTGTTGGAAACTAACCTTAAACTATCCTTCACACAGATTGAAAGTCAAATTTGGCCATATTTTGCTTGCTGGAAGTCATGATAACATTTCCCAGTTTTAACACTCAACTTTCCAGCAAACCTGAAGAGGTTTATGAGGGTTATGTTTGGAAGAGAAAAGACTTTAGAACATGAAAGAATTGGAAGTAAACTTCCCGTACTATGGCACAGCATTTTTTTCCTTCGAATCTTTCCATCGTTGCAATTCTAAGAAAAAAATACTTTACTTCTTTTCCCAATTTCAAACATAAATGGCCTTAATTATAATGCTTGCATGAAGTTCAACATCAACGGTCCGGACTCCAGAGGCAACCCAAGCCTAACAGGAGCAAGCGAAACCTTCAGTAAGAAAAATGCAGGTATTGTGAGAATCACCATTGAACTTCTTGGTGTCAAACCAAATAATAAGCAGAAACGATAGCCTTGATCCAAGGCATTCAAGAATCCTAGAAACATGGTTTAATTTTTATTTTTTTTGGTCTTTGAAGTGGATTCCAAATTAATCATAGACCATCTAAACGAAGAGAACCAGATAAACCAGTGGAAACAATAAGCCAGACTATATGGATGAAGTCAGCTTTAGAGAACTTTGAGGACTACAACTACGCTTAAGGAGATTAGCTAAGCAACTCATAGAATGATTAGTGAACAAGGCCATTTCCCAAGCAAGTACAGATACTGAGGAGAGATTCCCCTGCTGGTTGGTTGTATAGGTGATCTGGATACCAAGGTAAATTATATGCGTCCATAGACATGGGTGAAGCTAACGTCATAAACCTTTTCTTTACTTGTTTCTTCCGTATCAGTCTCCTGGCAACTGGAAAGGAAGGGAGGGCCTGCAAATAAAAAAAGGGGTTGCAACCATATCAGAGAATCAGAGAGGCTTCTCGCACAGAAACAACAGACAGGCTGGCAAATCTTTTCAATACCCAGGAGTGGTATGAAAGGTTCATGGAGCAGCATGGCCATGAAACGACCGTCAGCAATCCTGAAAGATACCCGTCTATCCGGGACTCAAACGAGTGAATCCTCGACTCTGCGAGACAATTGGAAAACTTTGTAAAGTAGAGAGACGGGTATTAGGCTCAAAGACAGACTAATTTTCAATAGAATGTTCTGAGTTGCTGAACTGTCTACTAAGACTGATCAAAGATCTAGATACCAATCACACTTGGCTGAACGATAAGACCTTAAGTGGAAGGACCCTAAGAGATTGGAGTCCCTGGTTGAGATCCGAGGGCATCTAGAGCCACTAACTACCCACATTCGTAGAGAAAAAGCCACTGGTAACACACAGTAGCAAGATCCCCAGAAGAGCAAATGATTTATCAAAAAACCAATTTTCGGTCCTCTTTAGTTCGCTGTGTTAGTTTATTTTCTGAATTTTTTGTAATGAAACTTCTTTTTGGTTTTCTGAATTACAGTATGGAAGATTAGGATAGACCGTTTATCTTTCAAAATATATGTATCTCCAATCTATCGTACAGGAGCAGAACGCACATTGCCATTCAAAATGTACCAATAAAGTATATGATTTCTCGGTAAGTATCTATTTTTTGGAAAGCTGTCTAGTTTATTTTCTTATCTAATTTGTTTAAAATCCAGTTGGGATTCATTGAAATCACAAGTTTGACAGGTAAACTTTTCACAATCAAAATGTCCCAGAGGTTTTTACAAGCGCTGAATCCATATATGCAATCAAAAAACTAGTTTAAACAACACAAATAAAAAATTGGCCATATTTTTTTCACGGGATTCTGGCCAGAAATCCACCAGAAACTCCAAAAAATAACACTTAAAAACTATTCTAATAAAAAATTTATTTTCTTATTTTAAAAGCCAGAAATCCACCGGAAACTCCAAAAAACAACACTTAAAAACTACTCCAATAAAAAATTATTTTCTCATTTAAAAAACCAAATTTAACTGATTCAAAGTCCTAGAGAGCCTTGAAATTTAGTATAATAAAGTAATTAGAGTCCGGGTCAAAGACTTCCTTGATTAATAACCAAATGTTCTTACTATAACAACAGGATCAAAAATATGTGATCAGAGTAGATAATTGACAACTGCTTGTATTTTTGTTTTTGCAAAGCAACGTTGTTTCTTTTAACTTGGAAGTCAATTGAACATGCCATTCAAAAATTTGACCCCATATAATATGAATTATATTTACGCAAATTAGATAAGATGTCTACATGCGTTTTGTACCTAAATAGAAATTCACAATACTTTACCCCTTACAAATTTCTAAAGTGCATGTGCCTTTTTTAAAGTGCATGGTAGGAAATCAAATTTCAGATCGACACCGTCCTCACTTGTAAGACAAATAGGCCACCAGTGTTAATTATGACGACCACACTTGCAGGATATTTGCTCCACTAAAATGGCTCAACCTTCAAGTGACCATATCTTCCTTTTGTTTCAAGAAATTCCATCAGACCCATTTTCATAAAACAGAAACTACTTAATCAAAACCTTGCATCCTTATTTTCCACCTTAATCCTGTTTCGTCACAAAATGTGTATCCTTCATCCAGGTAAGGATTTTCTTTGAACTTAATCATTTCTACATCTGCAAACCCTGAAGTGGTGAACCATCTAGCCATGAAGATGTTAAAAGTTCACTGGCTTGGATAATTCTATGTGCCATCATGTTCTCCTTAAACTGGCTAAACCATAGTACCAACATTATTGCAACACCTCTCCACTTGCATTCCAGAAAGTCTAACCGTAAAACTTTTGCTCAGGATTACAGTGTAATATGACTCAACTCTGTTCCAAGCCATCCTTGTTGGGTTATATTATTAAACTACTTCGTCAAAATTATTAGCCCTTTTTTTCCTTCAAGTAATGTATCCTGAGAAAAATCCTTGGGTACTTCCCTTTATTCAGAGGATAGTACAAAGATAAACCTAGATCACAACAGGTGGACCCTAGATTTTTCAAGACAAATCCAAGTCAACAACAAAGCTCAAAGTCATTACAGAAATATATTCACTATGAGCTCAACATGTCGCTCTACAGGAATAGAACCACAGTGGAGAGAATAACACTCCAACAGCAACTCGAGTTATACCCAATTGACATCAAAATTACTCCAACAGCAATTCAAGTTATACCCAATTGACATCAAAATTACTCCAACAGCAATTCAAGTTATACCCAATTGACATCAAAATTACTCAAACAGCAATTCAAGTTATACCCAATTGACATCAACGTTACTCCAACAGCAACTCAAGTTATACCCAATTGACATCAAAATTACTAACTTACCAATATATATTGTTGAACTTGATTTTATTAGTATGCGTGAAAGATCAAGGACAATGGATTCTAATGAATTCTGGAATAATTCAACCTTAAAATAAAAAATCAATATACAACTTTGGCATTGGATAACTTGAACCTGAAAATAATCAACAATAAGCTGCCACCAAGAATTCATACCTATTAGATTGATGCAACAAAGTCAAACAATGTAAGGAATAGTCTTACCTCAGCGCCCAAAAACATAAAAAAATGAGACTAACATTTAAGATTGGAGATAACCTGACAGAGTACAAAATGTATATTAATGGCTAAAATTAATAATTTAATTATTACCTCAAGAAAAATTGAAAAAGAATTATAAACTTATATTAATAGTACAAAATGTACAGGCTTCAGACAGTCTGAACCAGCTCCAATGTCAATAAAACCAAACAATACTTCAAAACCTAAAACATTACAAAGGACCACCTAGACAAAGAGGGATCCAAGTCAGATTCGGCTAATGCAATGCTTTATTCCAAATCCTTCAAGAGCTAATCGCAGAGTATGAATTTGGAACCTGAATCATTTTGCTTCTGCTTTCTTTTTGCAAGAAGCTATTTATTGTTGCTTTTTACTGAAGTAGAAAGAAGTTAAAACTTAAACGCGTGCACTCCTGTGGTAAGTAAAATGGATTTTGAAGTACATTGAAGCCTTCAAATTTGATCACTGTCGAAGATATCTTCTGTGGTTTCCGGTGCAGCCTGAACGTACACACTTTTCCTCGGCTTCAATCAAGTGAATTCAATTTGAGATAACTTGCTAATTTGTACATGATTACCATTTTCTCTACCATGAAAGCGGTCCTCAATCACGAGCAGCGGGACTGTGCATAACACCCTGGTGTTCTAATTTTTCAAGATATGATAAGCGCTGCTTGTTTGTTACAATGACAGGGAGCTTTTTCAACGCTTTAGTGTAATGTTGCTGATTCAACGGAGTTTGATGAAGAGCTTCCTTCAGGGATAGATCATCTAGTTTGGGTAAAGAATCATTATCATGTGGATGGACAATCTGCCAGCCAATGTAATCAGAAAGAGTCATGGACAATGGAGAGGCACCTGGCTGAACATCTGCAACCACTGGGAAGTCATGATGTCTACTCGGACTACTAGATGGTGTTTGCAGGATGTATGGAGATGAAGATCGAGCCCATAAGGAAGTTTGGTCTTCAGAGGTAGAATTTACGGTCATGGCGTCGGAAGATGGGCTTCTGTCAAAGGAGGGATCAGGAAACGCAGGACCAGGACCTCTGGCCTGGTTGTCTGCATACAAAACATCATCTATTCGGGATAGTATGTTGAAAGAAAGGCTCTCCAGCACTCGAGAGTAGCTCTCCAGTATCGATTGACCAACATCCTGTACAACCAACGACGAAAACCATCAGAGCTGGTTTAGAATCCATGATAAATATTATTTGTAATGCTTTCCTAAGCTTATGTCCCCAGCATATTCTGACAATAATCAAAACATAATTATTAAATTTCCATGTCCATATTTCCTTATATGGATGGGAAACAATTTCCATTAGGATTCAAAAACTTGGAATTTGAGTGCATTCTGCCAAAAAAAGGCATCAGACCATTCATTATTAGAAAACATAGTTGAAGAAATCATTTTCTCTGATAATATCCTCAATCTGCTACCCCAAAAGATAGTGCAACCATCTCTTCTTGGCCCAACCCACTCTCCAGAGTCCAGATTACATTCTTAGACTCTACCTCGGACATTTCCTATAGTTTGATAATCCAACCAATGCTTCTGATACTACCTCATGATGGTTAGCAGGAACGACTACACCTAATTGTTTACATTGGATATCACTTGGATTGTATTCTTTTTAGCTGTTTTGGTATGTTCTCCCATTCTTTCTGTTAATGTTTCTATACTTCATTTTATTTTAAGTTATTGGACTTCATTGGAGATGCTTTAGACTTTACGAACCTCCTCTTGACTATTTTATGCTGGTAGCATACAGTCTCAATGACCTGGTTTACTCATTTGTAGACATTAATATAATTTATTTCCTTCTGACCCTTGTGGGAAACACAAAATGCTTAGTTTAGCCTCTTGTGACAAGATTATATGTTTTGGGGAAATTAACCATCAGAATGAACAGAATACTGTGCAATCTGAACACCAGAGCAGCATCAATGAATGTCATAGATTATTACCAATGCAAAGTATTGTATTACAAAAAAGAATAGTGTATTACAAAAAAGAAAATTGGTGGTGTGATCACCTTGTTATACTGAATTTTGTTCATATCCAGTATTGTCTGTGGAATGCCAGGATATCTCTGCTTGAGTAACAGGAGCAGAGTCTCAGCCCTTTCTCCAAGGACTTCCCGTCTCTCATGAGTGACTGTGGATCCCCAAGAGGATATGGATGGTTTGTTTTCCTTATTGCTCATCTTCCGTTTCCATATAACTATGGAGGCTTCTACTCGATTCTTCAAATCCAGAATATTTTGTTCTGATGATAAATCCACTGAAGACAAGAGGGCTTCTGGAGAGAATTGATCTGATGTTATATGGCGGTAAATTGTGTCTCCAAGGCTAGCTCTTCCGTTCTGCCAAAACACAAATGGAAGATTATATAATTATTCATAATTATTTACATGGTCTTCATCGTGACTGCATATACCGTAACCGAAACTTCAAGAGATATATAACTACCTTTGGTAGGGATTCCAGGTAAACCTCCGGAATCTCCATTTCTGATAAAACCTGAGCATTGATTGCCATTGCTGCCTTCAGTATTTGTTTGAGAGAATCCCTATGATTCAGCAGTAATTTTCTTGTATTGTCGGAGAGACCTCCATGAGGAATTTTTGGAGTGGGAAGCCACCATTTATGATCCTTTCTCTGTTGATTGCCTCTCTCTTTTGATGAGTCAGCCATTGATCTATCCTCGTACCAAAATTCAGTCTCCCTGAATTTCTCCAAAACTTCCTGCATGCCCAGAATGGTAATCAGACAGTGAATTTCTACTTAATTTCTTCAAAAGTTTGGAAGGAAATTGAGTTGTAAATCTTACAAGAAGCATTGCATCCAATTTACGCAGTGCTGGGATGTTCATCTGAAGGTCTGACCGCGCTTTGGTAACCATGATCTGGTAAACAACAATTTTTCAACTCTTTACGAATCAGATTATGAATTATTCTAGCCATTGTACTATCTAAACCATATACCTTATACAAATAAAAGACTGATAACTGGTCTAGTACTTGAAGGGGAAAAAAAAAAGAATTAGATATAGAAGTGAGCAAGGTGACATTATTACCTCCATCTGGGTGCCATCCACTGAGCAGTGACGAGATGGCACCAACTCTACTATATAATCAGTCACAGAGAGTAACCAATCAGTCTCCTTCCGCCACATTGTTTTGCGCTCTGGAGCCAGGGGCTCCAACCTCCATAGATCTCCGAAAATGGCAGCTGCATTTGACTAATTAAATGAAACAGCCAAAACTGAAAGAAGTTGAAAGCAATTGGATCAAAAGGAAAATTTCCATTATTCCTGGATATATATACCTGACAGATTGGTTATGGCATTGGACAAAGCAAGGGCCGACGAGACACCCTTGCTTCCACCGGACATATCTTCTCCTAGAAGCAACTTGGCAAACCTTTCTTTCATCATCTGAATATCTGCGCAAGAAAACCCCAATTATTCATTCAATAATTAAGAACCAGTGTTCGCTGTATTGTTTCAATCATTAGAAGACCCCAGTTTTGTAGAGTTCTCAGATTCCCTATATTACAAGAAAAGTAAAATCTGCCTTCTCATAACCTCAAGATGATCTTCAAATTTAGTCCCTGTTTGAGATTGTGACCATCAAGATTCAGGCATACCGTTTTCAGTTTCTGTACTGTTCTCAGAAATTCAGGATTTCATATAGACCAAACCTGGGCAAATCCATTAAAAACTGGAACCTTACAGGCACTTAATGGATTGCAAACTCAACAATATTGGCTTTCAGTGACACGATGAAACTACTCATAAAGGTAAAAAATATAGAATGTTTATGTTGTGCATGTTTAATATTTTGATTTATTTGAACGAATGCCTCATTTAGAATGCATGCAAACAGCAGGCGGTTTTTCTTGAATTGTCCTGTGCAGTCCCTGTCTATCTACAAATAGATATCACGGAATGTTTGCAATGCTCACCTGACAAATGCTGCTCGTTTCTATGCTTCTCCATGCTTTCGTTTCTGTGTCTGTCCATGCTTTCGTTTCTGTGTCTCTCCATGTGTCTGTCCATGCTTTCGTTTCTGTGTCTCTCCATGCTTTCGTTTCTGTGTTTCTCCATGCTGTGAACTCTCATATCCGGCCTGCTGGATTTCGAGTGAGACCTTTGAGCTTTTCCTGCTAAGGGCCACCCCAGAGATGGCAGAGGACTATTTTTGGCAGACGAATCAGTCATTCCCCCATTGCATGCAACAGCAGTTGAGTCTGATGGATGGCTGGGGATCACTATATTATCTTCTTCTGAACTATTTACTGATTTCGTGGTTTCATGTGCATCTAACCCAAAATCCTCCAGTTGGAAAACTCCATCGACGAAGACATTGAAAGCAGGGCTTCGTGGGGAAGAATTCAGTTGGTGAACGGATCTGGATCTGGTCACAGCACCTTCAATTCAAAAGCCCAATGGTGAATAAAGAGAAATATCCCAATATACCTATCTGCATTCTGAGATAAAGAGATTCAGTATATTTCAGCATCTGAATTTCCAAGCTTAAAATAGCTTTATTGATTACAGACTGCAAACACTGATGTCAATACCTGTCAGTGATAGACAGTGACATCCTCCCACTCTGAAAAAGTCTTATAATCTTGACTGATAAAGTTCAGGACAAGAACTGCACCTTTCTCATTAATTGGCATACCCATACCCATACCAACATAGAAAGACAGGCAGAGTTTGTAGACATTGAAGAATAACTTGGCCTAACAACGATTAACATCATGGACATGCTACAATTAACATCTATGCACAGGCTACAGAGTCTCTGCCAATTAAACGACTAACTAATTTTCGCTTGGAGTTATAAATGTGATCCCGAAGAATACCTTCCAGCTCCGAATTGTTGGGTGCCATTCAGATTTTGGCCTTTTTTACATTATTTTTTTACTTGGTTACACCCCGGGTCTCACCTCGCTCCTCCCATTTGCTAAATTGAGGTTGCAGTCTCGCATCCAATGCCGCCTGCCCCCTTTATTCGCTTATCGTTGGTGTGTCCCCAGTGCCTTAATTCATAACTTATTGTGATCACCCATCCATCGCCATCGCAGCTTCAATGGCGCCCCAAGAGGACCTCACAGCTTTATTAACACCCACTATGCCAATCTACTTCAATAAATGGCATTAATCAAACCAAGTAAAATTCAGATGACAGCTCTCAAAAGTAAAATTCCATTAAAAACTTCTCCCGAATCCTGATATTTTGCGTCAAAGTGCTCGATATTCCCTAGAACGTGCACTGGACAACCCAAAAAAATCCGATCATTAACCATCGTGGCATGCACTTGGCGGCGCAATGATTATTTAATTTACAGGACTCTGGTCATTACACTATTCACTATTTACAGTAATGGCAAGTGATACATTGCTGGGCTCCTGGAATTGCGGCGGTCGTTGGGAGGGAGTGCCTCTCCCTCCTCCTCCGCCTTTGTATTACCTGCATGGTATCCCGAAAATGTTGGATATAGTTTACCTGGCCCTCAATTTATGGGACAGATTGCCCTCCCGTATTCAAAATGTCCCACACCTTACACCTGTTCTTGCAAGTTGTTAATCTCCTAACAAACTTCATATCTGAACCAGTAAGACTTCGAACTTTCGATTCACTATATCCTCTATCAATTTGATGGTATATTTTTACACTTCTTTTTGGTTAAATGGACATAATCTTTTTTTATTAAAAATCAATAAAAGATATAAATCGTGTAATTATAAGTAATGTATTTGACCGTTTTAGAAAGAGAAAAGATACAGATGGTGTAATTATAATTAATGTATTTGACTATGCTAGAGTGAGAAAATTTGAATGTCAACTTTTATTATGATATAAATATAATTAATGCATTTGACTTTTTTATATTAAAGATAGTAAACATTAATGCCAAATTATATTGATGTTTAATCATAATTATAAGTAATGCATTTGAATATTTTATTAGAGAGAGTAAACATTAATGCCAAATTATATTGATGTTTAATTATAATATTATGAGTATATTATTATAAAAATTAATATAAAAAAATTGAAATAATATTTTGTAATAATTAAAAATGCATTTGAACTCTTTAGGGATAGTTAAAATTAATGTCATATTATATTGATGTTTAATTATAAATATAAATGAGTATTTATCATAAATTATATAAAAAGTGAAATTAATATTTTGTGATATTTAAAATGTTAATGAATATTAAATAAAAAAGTTTAATTATCAAAGTTTTATGTTAGTATTTTTTTGTTCAAAGTGATATAATGTGATATCAAGGAAGTAACACTAGGGTGAGGAGCATGTTTTTGTCACCAACCCGAGCTTTAGCCATGGTAGTTTTGCTTTACACCTACCCAATGCATGACTCATCAAAGATGTCAAACAACCATAACATCAAGCATTCAATCCCTCAATCTCAACTATGATAATGCTCTAGGCAACTCCAGAAGTGTTTAAGCAAGGCAACATGCCTAGTTCAGATAGAAATATGGACATAATATTTTTAATAGAGAAGATATAAATGGTGTAATTATAATTAATGTATTTGACTATTTTAGATGATTGAATGTAACTTTTATTATGATATAATTATAATGACTGCATTTTACCTTCTTAGAGATAGTAAAAATTAATGTCAGATTATAGTGATATTTAATTATAATATTAATGAGTATCTATCACAAAAATTATATAGAAAGTGAAAATAATATTTTGTAATATTAAAATGTTGATGAATATTAAATACAAAAGTTTAATTGATAATAAAATTGTAATACATATTCTTATGATTATAAAATTGATTTTTAATAGGAAAAAAATAATTATCAAAGTTTTTATGTTATTATTTTTGCTCCAAAGAGATATAATGTGATATCAGGGAAAACTAGGGTGAGGAGCATGCCTTTGTGATATTTAATTATAATATTAATGAGTATTCATCACAAAAATTATATAGAAAGTGAAAATAATATTTTGTGATAATTAAAATGTTAATGAATATTAAATACAAAATTTCAATTGATAATAAAATTTTAATACATATTCTTATGATTATAAAATTGATTTTTAATAGAAAAAAAATAATTATCAAAGTTTTATGTTATTATTTTTGGTTCAAAGTGATATAATGTGATATCAAGGAAGTAAAACTAGGGTGAGGAGCATGCCTTTGTCATCAACCCGAGCTTTAGTCGTGGCAACCCTACCTTACACCTACCCAATGCATGATTTATCGAAGATGTCAGATAACCATAACATCAAGCATTCAATCCCAGATATGACAACGCTCTAGGTAACTCGAGAAGTGTTTAAGCAAGGCAACATGCCTGGTTCATATAGAAATCCACTTATTTTTCCCTTGTTGAAAAGACGTCTAACCAATACGGCTCTCTTACTGCTATGTTTTGTTGTTGTTTCCTTCTTATCACCAGGGGAACTCTAGGTCCCCTTGGCGTGACCTCCCCTATGACTCACCCCCTATAATCACTCTAGAAAACTCAATGTCGAAAAATTGATGTCGAACACTTGCAAAGATGGGCTAGTCAACTTGAAATTCAAATGCTTCTGCAAGAAAGGGTAGGTAGAAGGTTTGTGGTGGTAGTTTACATAGTATTGAATGCAAACCAGTGGGTCACAAATCATCTCCATCTCCCCCAACTCTACGCATTGTCTAAGGCAGTTCACCCTATTGTTGCATCCCAATTTTCATTTAATATCTCTTTTAGGTTTGTCTAGTGCATTGGTTCTTGTTAACTTTGGGACAATTGTTTTCTAGTGACTTGTTATTTCTTACCCTATTCCTTTTGTTCCCCTTCAGTTGTATCCACTCCAAGGTTACAACATGGGTTCTCACTAATTGTTTATCCTCTATGGAAACCCTTTACACTCATTTGAATCTTCATTTTGACCTTCCACCTCTCTACGCTCAACTTTTGGTCCACCTCCCATGTAATCATCATCTCCTTTTTCTTCCATCTCATTGTCCCTTGTTTCTCTAACCCAGTTTGCAATGCCACACTAGCAAGAATGTTGGTGATGCGGCTCCTCCTCTCGAGGAGAAGGTAGTCCTTGTGCCCTCCAAAGAGCCGAAGAAGTTACTCAAAGATATCATGACACAACACTAAACCATATACATTTGGAAATTCACGAAGCCTCTTCAGAAGTTATGGCTAAAAGGGAGGAGCACTCTGATTATGAAAGACTTGAAGATGTAGTTGATTGGCTACCTAATCCAAGGCATAACTGAGGGAGTATACATATGCTAAGTAGATATCTATTTGCATATGAAAGCTCTCATGGGTAAGGCCCTCTCAAAAAGAAATTAAGCTAAAAGAGAATTATCTCATTATATGGATCATATACAAGAGAAGCATAAAGTGATGTTTCTAGAGCACTGTGATATGGTCCTCAAACTTGCAAGAATTGAAGAATTGTTTACCAAAGGGAAAGGACATATCTCTCCAAGCACTCTAGCTACTCCCATTGATGTCTCAACCTCTACTTGATTACTCTCATGGTTATAGTTTTGGATCATAACAACTCTTCAGGGAGCATTTATATGTTCTCAACTATGTTTTAGACAACATCACAAATATTGCCTAATTTCTTTTGTTACTTTTTGGATAAAGATATTGCTCTTTTGTTACTAATATGCTTACCCTAGTGGCAAAATATAAATTTGATGTTATTGGCCATATTATTAATTAATTATTGACAAAATACAAAATATATTTTATAATATAATATTATAACTAAATTTTAATTAAATTAATTAATAAAATTGACAATCAACTATAAAATTCTTATATATATAAATTTATAAATTTAGTATATATTTATATATAGATAGGTTACTATGGAGAATTTCAACCTTGGATTTCTTAATTTACATAAATACTTCATATCACGAAGATTGTCAATTAAACAAAGTATTTTTTAAGGATTCAAATTTTATGCCTATTGGTAGTATTATAGGCAACTATTCTAGTCTAAAATTTCATATGTATAGAGTGGAGGCCAGTATTCTATAAAAAAAAATATGTAATTTACTATTAAAATTGGTAAAAAAAATTGCCAATATATTATTTTAATTATATATATGAAAAATACATGATTTTTAACCAAATAAACTAATAATTATTTTTCATAAAATGTAAAAAAAAACAAAACAAAACAAAAACAAAAAAAACAATTGAGAACCCTAAAATTTTCCATACAATTGAGAAACAATTTATATATAAATTATAAAAGTTTTATTGTAGTTAAAATTTTTAATAAAATAATGTAGGTTGATTTAAATTTAGATAAGATTAAATTATAAATATAAAAATGTTAAACTTTTATATGTTTACATTTAAATAATATGTTAAATTATAATTAAGATTAATATTTAGTTTCTTCATTGGATGGGATATAGTAATTTTTTTTTGTTTTTGTAAATAATGTTTATGTTGAAATCACATTTTTTTATTTTGGAGTAAGCCCTAGAATTTATAATTTTGTATGAGTTTATCTCTCTTATAAAGAAAGGAAACAATTTAGACCCAAGATTTAGAGACATGAATACAAAAACCACTCTATAAACTATAAGAGTGACAATAAGTTTACCACTTACAATGTACATGGAACAATTTCAAAGGGCTTAGGTGCATTTGCAAATAATAGCCAATGATAATTATCGACACTATCAATTGACCATTAAACTAACACATCTACATCATTTACATTAATAATATAATAGATGATGAATACCGAAGAGATCATCATTATTGAGAAACTAGACATTTCTTGCCCACCAACCGTATAGACATATTTAATTGACATTTTTAATTATTTAATTAAGTGTTGAATTACTAGCACATTCATAAAAATTAAACAATTGATCTAACTAAACGTTTTTCTCATAATATGTCTCACATTGTCAAGATTTAAAAAATCACAAAAATTAATTATATTACAACTTTATTTTAAATTATTATTATAATTATGTAATGGGAATGACTCTGTATAGGGATGCAATGACCGAGGTGGGTGTCTACCACCCCAATGATCCTCTTGGCAATTAAACGCATGGCAATGTGGTACTTGTGTGACATGCACCCTCGTGTGAGAATCAAAGTCATGGTAATGCAACATTGGCTTTATTTTATGGTGTACATGTTGGTTTATGGAGCCGAAGCACAGTGGCATGGAAGGAAGCCTATCTGCTAGCTCTGGGTGGCATAGTCTGGTATGGGGTGGACATGGGGGCGTATCCTACTTTCCTTCGTTAAGCAGGGCATGGAGGGTAATGGAGATGGTGGTATGTGTGTCCTGTGAGATCTTGTGAAGGGGAATATTTGTTGTGTGTGGGGAGATAAGAGCAAAGGGATATTGGCTCAACAAAAGTTTAGATGGGATCCAAGAATAGGGTATTGTTGCTTGAAGCTACTTGGAGAATTAACTAACCAAAGTTTACAAAACTCTGTTGTAGGAACATTGGTTGTGTTCTCGCATTCATTTTGGATACCCCATGTCTAGAATGAGGTAAGAATTCATGGTTCCTTTTGTTGCTCAGTCCCTTTCTTATCTGAAGTCTTTGGTTGCACAAGTATTTTACAGGGGCATGGGTTACAAATTGACACTCTTAGTAGACTGAAATCTCTATGCAAGTTCTGGGTTATTGGGGACCTGTTATTTTACTAAAGGACTGAGGAGCTCATACAGGGAGATTTGCGCCCAACCTCTCCGCTTTCTCGCTTGGTAAGCTTTTCAACCCTCATAGTGTACTTTCCTAGTGCTTTTTGGTGTGGGATTTAGAGTTGAATTTGTGTTTTGTTACTCTCCCTTTGCACTTGTTTGGAGGTCTAGTGTTTGCAATATTTCTTTGGGTTAATTCTATCGATGGTGGAATTGTTGGTTATTATGGGTGGACCCTGGTCTCACTTTACTGGCATCGACATTAGAATATTCATGTGTCAGCGTGTAGTGGTCGGACCAACCTTAAAGGGGACCTTTGGGTTGTTTTCAACAATGGTTAGTAGTGAATGTGTTTGTGGCTTTAAGCATTGGTGGATGGTGTCTCTCCGTGTTCTGTAGGATCCATATCTGTGGGGAAATTGAGTTATATTCTGGGTGTGTTGTTTGGAGAAGCAACATCATTAGTCTTGTAGTGGCCCAGTTGGCATTGCCTTGCCAATGTGAATGGGTGCTTAGAGGTGTGGGGAAAGAGGGAAATGCAGGGGAACTTGCAGGAAGATCACAACCAGGGTGACGCCATCAACTTGGTTCCCACTCAACAATTTGTCACGATGGTTTGCCCCCCTCCACTAGATGATATTGGTAGTGTTTTGAGTCAGATTACTTTAACTTTGGATCAACTCAGCATGTCTCACCATGATGATTGTAATTCTATTATAACTTTTAAGAATAACCCTCAGTGTAACTAGTGGCAAATGTTTGATAGATTAGCTAGCTTGATGTGAGGGGCAGAGGCGCATTTAAGAGAAGTTGGATCAACTTGATGGTAGATTGACCCATATGGATAAGCACATCCATTGTGATTTCAAAACTCCTCCATCTCCTGGCTCAGGACCAAATCACCCTGCTCTAATCAACTCCTCTGATTTCTAATGATTGTTGGCTATATCTTGATCTTGCAGGGGTTTTGGTATCAGTTTCCTTTCCAGTTTTCGTTCATTGTTATCTTGGGAACTTGCAATGTGTTTAGGTTTGCACTTGATAGCCAATAAATCTAGTAAGAGTGAGGCTAGTAAGATTTTGAAAAGTTGTGTTTGAAATATAATCTTCCCTCAATAAAAACTTCTTCATTCAAATATATATATATATATATTATTATTATTATATTATCAATATTAATTAATACACGAAATTAATATAAAATTTAAAATCATATATTTAACAAAAACAAATAACCAATTTAATTATAATATTTTTAAAATTATAATATATTTTTTTATATAAAATTATTACTTACGAATAAATTCAAAAATATAATTATAAATTTATATAAATATTTTTTAATTAATAATTATAATTAAAAAATTCAAATAATTATAATTATAATTTATTAATTTTTTTTAAAATAATAATTATAATTTAAAAATTAAAATAAAAGATAAACTTATTCACATTATATCACTATTAAATATACTCATAGATATTTTATTTAATAATGATTAATAATTAAATTAAAACCTTTGAAATTCTAAAATAGTGGTTTTCAAAAGAGAGTGATGAGGTATATGAAACGGTGGTGGGAGTTTACTGCGATGCACTCCGCATGATGGTAACCGAGATGCGATCGAAAGGACTGGTGATGCAAGACGTGCATTAAACCATACACACGTCTGCCTTTACATTATCTTCAAATTATTTTGGTTTTATGGGAATATGATAGTGGAATTAATTTTGTTTTTACTATGTACATAATATTTCAGATTTTTATGTTAGTATATTAAATTTTTATCCTCAGCTCGTTAATGTTTTTATTGTGAATGATATTTTTTTTCACTAGTTTTTTTTAATTTTTAAAATATTTTTCCATTTTCTTTTAATTATATTATTTTTACGATGGCCAAGACAAAAATTCAGCGACTACTCTATTTTAAAAAGAAATGTGAAGTACAAGCATCCCTCTCTATTTTTAGAAATAGATATATGTTGCCAGAGCACACCTATTCCATCAATAAAGAAATAGATATTTTCAAGTTATAACTTCTACTTACCAAAATTGAACTACAAAAGGAAAAATTATTTATTAAAAAAAACAAGAACAACGTTAACTGTGTGGGATAGGATAAGTTTGGAATGCGTGTGTTGGTATTAGTTGGCACATGATCACCTATTGGCTGTTTCACATAAATACATCCGCAGACTAAGTAACTGCCAAACTCACATATATTTTCTGCTACGATGAAATTAATTTGAGTTTGGTATGACGCTGAATCGTGTCTGTGTTGTCATCTACGGAAAGGCCAACTGTAAAAAAAACAAGAGAAATAATTGGGCGGCGGAGAGGCAAGTAAGGATTTGCGGCTTCACACCGAGTGACGCGTTTATGAATGTTAGGATGTAAGACAAATGCTAAACCTATAAATGAACAAACTCATCTCCTTCGAAGTTATGGAATGTAGCGAAACACAGCGTGAATGTTTTTTTATTTTTTTTAATTATATGGTGAATTGGTAACTGCGAGGCCTAATTTATTGGAGACCCAGGATCAAACCTCATAGCTGCCACTATAACACCAAGATCATAACCAGGGAAAGGGGAATCCACCCCTCTAGCCGCCACCACAGCAGGTCATTGTACTCAATGAGATTTGAACTTCGGTCTCCCCGGGCTTCACCCATGTGATTTACCGTCAAACCACACATCACTGTACAACACAGCGTGAATGTTATGGAATGAAACCAACAAAACCTTGGGCTTTGTTCCCTACATTTATTTCATGCAGTTTTATTTTCTAAAAGAAATTTACTATTATTTTTGTTTGGATGGTAAATTTTAAGAATATTTAGAAATTTAATATTGGTTTAGTTGAGTTTGGAAATTTTTTTAGGATAGTTTTAATTCTTTAAAAATGGTTTTTATCTTCCATTTTTTTCATGAAATTTGAGTCTCAAGGTGGAGACTAGACCCCCCACAAATCAATTATTCTACACCATTTAAATGTCAATAATAATGTAAATATTTTAATTTTCAAAATGATTTATCCTTTTTATTATTTTTATTATATAATTTAGAGAATAGAATATAATTGTTTTACATATTGTTAATTTTAATTGAAATACATTAATATAATTTTTAATAACATTATTAATTTAAATTATCTGAAAGTCATTTTTAAAATTGTAAATAATTTAAAATATTGAGAAAAAATAAATTAAATTTACTATGTTATATATATATATATATATATATATATATATTATAAAAACTTACTAAAAAATAAACTGAATATAAAACATAAACATAGCCCCGAGGGTTAGCTCCATTGGTCAAATAAGTGCCTCGTCATTCTAGAGGTCATAGGGTCAATTCTCCCCCAAGCCCTTGGGGTTAGGCCTAGCTATTGGTCGTGGGGCTTGATACCCTTGATCAAGCTAATATATTTCCATGGATGTAGTGGCATTTCAGTGGATGGGGCTTGATGGATGTAGGGGCATTTCAGTGGATGGGGTTTGATACCCTTGATCAAGCTCATATATTTATGTGGACGTAGCGGCATTTCCGTGGATGTAGCAGCCACACGTGTCCGTGAACCACCACAAAAGAAAAAAAATAAAAATAAAAAAAATAAATGATTAATAATATACTTAATTTGAATTATCTTAGGATAGAAAAGTAAATTTCTTATACAAAAATTGTTTGTAGATGTAATAACTTGCAATTGCACCACATGTTGCAAAGGAAACACCTTAAGGTGTTTACTTTGCAACATAAATTACTTCCTTTAACAAAAATTAATAAATAAATTTAGCTTTACCATTTATTTGCATTATTACACTGAACTAAAACTTATTTAAACTTGTAGAGTTGTTCTACCAAATACTTTTTCAAGACAAACATCTTTGTGAATTTACTTGGAAGTAATATATGTTGAATGAAACACTTCTTAAAGGTCAATAACAAAAACAAAAGCAAAATTAGGCACAATGCCACATATCCTACTCATAACAGAAAATGCACTTGCTTGTTTGGCTTAAATTCTTTCATTGTAAAAGGAATTTAATGCAAAATGAACGGATAAAACCTTGCAAAAAGGCTTTGTAAATCCATTCCTCAAAGCCAATGTCTTATTATACCATTCACTATTCTTAGCCGAGAGGTCACTAAATTCATCAAGAGAGTGAAGCTTGTAGGTACTTGTGAGGGGTTTGAAGAACCTAGTGTCCATCTTATTTGTGGCAATATACACACGTTAACTCTTTCTATTGTATACCTAAGTTTCTCTAGCAAAGCATCAGGGATTGTGTCCTAGTCTAGATTAGGCTATAGATTTACGCTTTTTTGCCTTATCTCCTCGAACAAAATGTACTGAATCAAAATCCTAGTTCATTCTAGTATTGATTTCCAAACAATGAACCAATATATTTGTCATAGTTGTCAACTTACCAGATTACATGAAGAAGTTGTTGAAGAAAGCAGTAGTCTTGGGTGGTTGGGCTCATTTAGAAGCACCATTATAGTTCCTACTCAATGATGAAGAGGAAGAATTGAATCTAATTATACTCCTAAATTGTTAGACCTGAATCTCTAAACTTGGTTGGACCAAAATCCCTCCAACTAATGACACATCTACTATATTCTGCAATTTGAATTCCATTAACATGGACATTGACCTCTGTCGCTAAAATAGAAAATGGGTATATTCAAAAACATCGTGAGTGAACATATATGATTATGCAATCAGAAAAAAACTTAAGATAACCTTCTTACAAAAATGTAAAATATCAATTACAAATATGCAAAAACTATAGCAAAACCTAGGTGAGGATCCCAATGCACAAGCAAAATGCATTACAAATATTATCTTTTGTATACCTACAAGTCTAAAATCTATCTAGGATCATTTTTATAGTATAGTATAGTGAAGATTTATAGATGTTTAGAATATTTAAGTAGCGAAACAATCAAACAATTTCAGGGAAAAAGTAGTAAGACAAAGTGAGTCCTGCAATGTTCCGGTCATATTTCCAATTTCTTTGTTTCCAATTTCACATCCTTCATGTTCATCATTACATCTTTTTCCTACAATATTGATTTCGTGAATTGGGTGTTTTTCTCTCCTCACTAGCCCCTCTCCATTTTTATGCAGTAGCTTGAAGTCCTTCCTTCCCTTTACATAGACAAGTTTGAGCTTTATCAACACTCAGGCGTAGATTATTGAACAATTTTTGTTTCAATATGTGCCTTGCGTGCATATTTAAGCCTCTTTGGATATTGTCTAGATTATTTAGTTTGATTTTGTCTATAATTATCACCATCCTCCATTTGCAAATATTGAGAATTAGCCCTTATTTTGAGATCATCCAGCTTGTAGAGTCATGGTAATGGTAGCTGCATTTCCTTGTATTATCTTCTTAAAACAATATATTCTATGTTTCCAAATAATTTTGTTTATTCCATGTTACCAACAATATGGGTTCTGAACTTTGTCATTGGCTCAACATGGATGCAGTGCAAACATATAATACATGTGAAATTATTTTCTCTAAATTTATTGGGCCATGGGTTACTAGAGAAAATATAACTCAATTTCCATCATGATGTTGAATTCCATGATGCTAAGACCCTTGTGAGACCTGAAATTCATGGGTACAAGAGAGGCATAGTGACAAGCTACTTAATCCCTATAAGATAGGCTTGTGTCCTCCCTTTTTTCTGGTTACATGAACCCTTTAAGGCAAAGAGTTAAACTGTGGAAAGTTATTGTATTTAAACCATCAACCATACCCCTGGTTGCTTCGTGTTGCAACCACTCATAAAGCCATAAAAATGCTTAGAACTTTTCCTTTTTTCCACAATCAATCCTTAAGATTGGGTTTAGAGAGTTTTGATCCTAATTGTTTTTGAAAGTATGGACATGAGAAAAAAACCCACCAAAAATCAAATTCGTGAATAAATGGAAATCACAATAAGGTCAAACTCACTCAACTTCTACAAATATGGGCATAAGAAAAGACCCAACCAAAAAAAATTTGGTGAATAGATGGAAATCATAGTAAGTTCAAACTCTCTCAAGATGTTAAAGGCTCTGGTTTTCCATTACCATATACATCCAATCAACACATCAGAGCACATAATGTATATTAAATGTTATGTTTTCTTTTTCTTGTCGAAATATTGCTATATCACTCTGAAGGATGCAATTGTCATCTGAAAGTTATGAGACTCGACTCCCATAATTACTTAGGAAGACCAAAGAGTAAGAGTACAATTAAGTTTAAGAAAAGTTGAAAGTAGAGATGGGAAATTAAAAAAATACATATATTAATATAAAAATCTACAATGTGCATATTCATTTAACAAATCAATTTAAAATAGTATATGAAAACTTCATACTAAATTTTTTAAAACAACAAGGATGTTTGGCAATTGACATGTTTGTTGGTTGTTTTTTGTGTCATCAAGTTAGAAAGACAAACAAAATGAGGGGGTTTTGTTTTTAGTCTCATTTTTACAACAATCAGACGAATGTTACTTGCAAGACTTGCAATTCCGATTCATTGAATGAATTTTAATTGCATTAGACTTGTAAGTTAAAATTGCAGGTATGGTTTGAGTTTGAATCAAACTCTGAGGAGCTTCTTTGAGTTGATTTCCACAAAACATAGATTCAAACTTAAGAGTTGATTTGGCCTATGAAGCATTTAGTGGTACTGGTTATCCCTTCAAAGAGTAAATTCCATTTAATCGTCATATCAAAATAAACTTTCCCTATGTAACTATTGAAGTATGCATAAAATCTAAATCTTAAATCTAACTTTCAATTTTTTTTTCAAAGGAGTTGGATGAACTTAACATTAAATAGATATAAAGTTAAAAATAGATAATTTACAAAGATATTTCACCCTAGTGATAATAACCCAAATCTCCCTAACCAAAATGTAGACCGATAGACTGCATCTAACTTGTGCATAAAACACATGCCAAAGTAAATTGAGTTCTGCGTTGTGGATTTTATCCGCCTTAGCATTAAGACATGATTTATGCACACGAGTTGTCTAGCAGGTTGTGATCTCGAGGCAACCTAGAATATTTAAATGATAATGATATTTGTTCAAACCTTGGTGGCCTTGCTCCTTAAGATGATATCATAAACCAAAGTCTTTCAAGGTGGCAATCACATTTATATAAAAACACCAATTCCATGATAAAGAAAATATATATTAAAGCAAAACCTTGTACTAATGCAATTTTCGATGCAGTTTCAAGGTGACAATCACATTTATATGAAAACACGAGTTACATGATAATGAAAAGACGCATTAAAGGAATCCCTTGTATTAATGCAATTTTTTGTGCAAATGAAGTTATAATTATCACCATCTTCCATTTGCATATTTTGAGATTGATGATATTTATCTTCTTTTCTTGGATATATTATATAAGAGCAGTTTGAGTTGGAGGCATTGTCTGTTTCCGAGTATAGGATGAAGGTACAAGAATCCCCCTCATTTGGTAGGTGAAAACCTGTATTGCTTGGATCATTATCAAGTTTTTCAACTATAGACTTCAAATCATTGGCTTCACTTTTCAAAATTTTAGACATGTTTTCCATCACAAGATCCTCTTTCTCAACATTTCCCTTTTTCCCATTACCTTGTTCATCTACTTTAGATCCCTGAATGCAGGTTTCACAATCCTCTTCACCTTCTAAAGAAGTTTTGGGTATGACAAGAAGCAACCCTTTTAATGACATTCTTCTTTTCCAATCCACATCAAGAGATTTATTTGTTCTAGGGTTTTGCACCATTGACTGAACCATTTCGAAAGAATCTTAAAAAAGAAAAGAAATTTACAAAAAGGCTCCTATTGGAAATGAATAAATGCATAGGTCTAGAAGACAGGAATACTTGAAGAACAGACTTAAATTATTTCTCGACTCTAAAGAAATAGTTTTTGTTTTAGTATGTGCCTTGCTTTGATATTTAAGTGTCTTTGGATCTTGTCTAGATTCTCTAGTTTGATTTTGTCTATAATTACCACCATCTTCCATTTGCATATTTTGAGAATTAGCCCTTATTTTGAGATCATTCAATATGTAAAGTCATGGTAATGTAAGCTCCGTTGCTTTGTATTATCTTCTTAAAACAATATATTCTATATTTCCAAATAAGTATATTTATTCCATGTTACCAACAATATAGATTATGAACTGTCATTGGCTCAATAGGGATGTAGTGCAAACATAGAGTACATATGAATGATACTCTATTAATTTTGTTTTTGACTATGTATATAATATTTCAGATTTTTATATTAGCATATTAAATTTTTATCCTCACTTCGTTAATGTTTTTATAGTGAATGATATTTTTTTTATCTTCTTTATTTTTCCAATTTATTGTTATAATTTAATTATAGCTAAATATTTATATTATTTATATTTTAATTAAATATTTATTTTAATTTAATTTTTTAATATTTTTTCTATTTCTTTTAATTATATTATTTTTACTATTTCCAAGACACTAATTCAGCGACGACTCTATTTTAAAAGAAATGTGAAGTACAAGCATCCCTCTCTATTTAGAAATAGATATATGTTGCCAGAGCACACCTATTCCATCAATAAACAAATAGATATTTTCAGTTATAACTTCTACTTACCAAAATTGAACTCCAAAAGGAAAAATTATTTATTAAAAAAAAGAACAACGTTAACTGTGTGGTATAGGCAGAGGGAATACGTGCGTGGATAAGTTTGGAATGCGTGTGTTGGCACATGATCATTATTGGGTGTTTCATAGTGTCACAACATCATGTGCGGAGGTTCTATTTTTATAATTAATACGACAGGGGCTGCTGAGTGACCGCCAAACTCTCATATATTTTCTGCAACTTTCGAAACAGGGGCGGCGGTATTTTACGATGAAATTAATGTGTGTTGGGATGGCGCTGAATCGTGTCGTGTTGTCATCTACAAAAAAGCCAAGTAAAAAAAACAAGAGAGATCACGAGGAGCAGAATAATAGGGCCGCGGAGAGGCAAGCAGTTCACTCACTGACGCGTTTATGATGTAAGACAAATGCTACAACTATAGATGCACAAACTTTTCTCCTTGGAAGTTATGGAATGTAGCCAACACAGCGTGAATGTTATGGAATGAAACCAACAAAACCTTGAGGCTTGTTCCCAATTTTATTTTCTATTATTTTTGTTTGGATGGTAAATTTTAAGAATATTTAGAAATTTAATATTAGCTTAGTTGAGTTTGGAAATTTGTTGAAGGATGGTTTTAATTCTTTCAAAATGGTTTTTATTTTCGATTTTTTTTTTTATGAAATTTGACTCTCAATGTGGAGACTAGACCTGCACAAACCAATTAGTTTATACCATTTAAGTGTTCATAATATGTAAATATTTTATTTTCAAAAATGATTTATCTTTTTATTATTTTATTGTATAATTTTAGAGAATAGAATTTAATTGTTTTACATATTTGTTAATTTAATTGAATTTGTTAATGTAATTTTAATAACATTATTAATTTAAATTATTTGAAATTCATTTTAAAATTGTAAATAATTTAAAATATTGAGAAAAAATAACTTAAATTATTATGTATTTTTTTATAAAAATTAATTAAAAAATACATTGAATATAAAACATAAACATAGCCCAAGAGTTAGCTCAACTGGTTAAATAAGTGTCTTGTAGTTCGGGAGGTCACAAGGTCGATTCTCCCATAAGCCCTTGGTGTTAGGCTTAGCTATTGGCCAACTCGCAATTGCACCACATGTTGCAAGAGCTCAATAACAAAAACAAAAGCGAAATTAGGCACAATGCTACATATCCTACTCATAACAGAAAATGCACTTGCTTGTTTGGCTTAAATTTGTCCCTTGTAAAAGGAATTTAATGCAAAATGAACGAATAAAACCTTGCAAAAAGGCTTTGTAAATCCATTCCTCCAAGCCAATGTCTTATTATATTGTTCACTGTTCTTAGCCAAGAGGTCAATGAATTCATCCAAAAAGTGAAGCTTGTAGCTACTTGTGAGGGGTTCGAAGAACCTAGTGTCCATCTTATTTGTGGCAGTATACACATGCCAACTCTTTCTATTGTATACCTAAGTTTCTCTAGCAGGGCATCAGGGATTGCGCCCTGGTCTAGATTAGGCTATAGATTTACACTTTTTTTCCTTCTCCCCTCTAACAAAATGTATTGAATCAAAATCCTAGTTTATTCTAGTATTGATTTCCAAACAATGAACCCATATATTTTTCGTAGTTGTCAACTTACCAGATTACTTGAAGAAGCTGTTGAAGAAAGCAGTAGTCTTGGGTGGTTGGGCTCGTTTAGAAGCACCATTATAGTTCCTAATCAATGATGAAGAGGAAGAATTGAATCTAAATATACTCCTAAATTGTTAGACCTAAAACCCTAAACTTGGTTGGACCAACATCCCTCCAAGTGATGGCACACCTACTATAATTTGCAATTTAAATTCCATTAGCGTGGACAATGGCCTTTGTCATTAAAATAGCGAATGGGAATATCCAAAAAATATCGTGGATGAACATATATGATTATGCAATCAGAACAAAACTTAAGGTACCTTGCTTACAAAAAAGTAAAATAGCAATTACAAATATGCAAAAACTGTAGCAAAACCTAGGCAAGGATCCCAATGCACAAGCAAAACACATTACAAATATTATGTTTTGTATACCTACAAGTCTAAAATCTATCTAGGATCATTTTTATAGTATAGTATAGTGAAGATTTATAGATGTTTCTGAATATTTAAGTAGCGAAACAATCAAACAGTTTCAAGGAAAAAGCAGTAAGACAAAGTAAGTCCTGTAATGTTCCCGTCAGATTTCTAATTTCTTTTTTTTTTCAATTTCACATCCTTCATGTTCATCATTACATATTTTTCCTACAATATGGATTTCACGAATTGGGAATTTTTCTCTCCTCACTAGCCCCTCTCCATTTTTGTGCAGTATCTTGAAGTCCTTCCTTCCCTTTACATAGACAAGTTTGAGCTTTATCAACCCTCTTGAGTAGATTATTAAACAATTTTTGTTTCAGTATGTGCCTTTCTCCCATATTTAAGCCTCTTTGGATATTGTCTAGATTCTTTAGTTTGATTTTGTCTATAATTATCACCATCTTCCATTTGCAAATATTGAGAATTAACCCTTATTTTGAGATCATCCGGTTTGTAGAGTCATGGTAATGATAGCTGCATTTCCTTGTATCATCTTCTTAAAACAATATATTATATGTTTCCAAATAATTTTGTTTATTCCATATTACCAGCAATATAGGTTTTGAACTATGTCATTGGCTCAACATGGATGTAGTGCAAACATATAATACATATGAAATAATTTTCTCTAAATTTATTGGGCCGTGGGTTACTAGAGAAAATATAACTCAATTTCCATCATTATGTTGAATTCCATGATGCTAAGACCCTTGTGAGACCTAAAATTCATGGGTACAAGAAAGGCATAGTGACAAGCTACTTAACCCCTATAAGATAGGCTTGCGTCTTCCCTTTTTTTTGGTTATATGAACCCTTTAGGGAAGAGAGTTAAACTTTGGAATGTTATTGTATTTAAACCATTAGCCATACTCATGGTTGCCTCATGTTGCAACCACTCTTAAAGCCATAAAAGTGCTTAGAACTTTTTCTTTGTCTCCACAATCAATCCTTAAGATTCGGTTTAGAGAGTTTTGATCCTAAATTTTTTTGAAAGTATGGACATGAGAAAAAACCCACCAAAAATCAAATTCGTGAATAAATGGAAATCACAGTAAGGTCAAACTCACTCAACTTCTACAAATATGGGCATAAGAAAAGACCTGCCCAAAAACAATTTGGTGAATAGATGGAAACCATAGTAAGTTCAAACTCTCTCAAGATGCTAAAGGCTCTGGTTTTCCATTACTATATACATCCAATCAACACATCAGAGCACATAACATATATTAAATGTTATGTTTTCTTTTTCTTGTTGAAAGACTGCTATATCACTTTGAAGGATGCAATTGTCACCACAAAGTTATCAGACTCGACTCCCATAATTACTTGGGGAGACCAAAGAGTAAGAGTATAATTAAGTTTAAGAAAAGTTGAAAGTAGAGATGGGAAATTAAAAAAATACATATATTAATATAAAAATCTACAATGCACATATTCATTTAACAAATCAATTTAAAATAGCATATGAACACTTCATACTAAAACTTTTAAAACAACAAGGATGTTGGGCAATTAACATGTTTGTTGGTTGTTTTTTGTGTCATCAAGTTATAAAGACAAACAAAATGAGGGGGTTTTCTTTTTATTCTCCTTTTTACAGACATCCAGATGAATTTTACTTGCAAGACTTGCAATTCTGATTCATTGAATGAATTTTAATTGCATTAGACTTGTAAATTAAAACTGCAGGTATTGTTTGAGTCTAAATCAAACTCTGAGGAGCTTCTTTGAGTTGATTTCCACAAAACATATATTCAAAATTAAGAGTTGATTGGGCCTATGAAGCATTTAGTGGTATTGGTTATCCCTTCAAAGAGTAAATTCCATTTCATCGTCATATCAATATAAACTTTCCCTATGTAACTATTAATGTATGCATAAAATCTAAATCCTAAATCTAACTTTCAATTTTTTTTTCAAGGGAGTTGGATGAGCTTAACATTAAATAGCTAAAAAATTAAAAATATATAATTTACAAAGACTCTGCCAAAATTTAACTTCAAACAAATTCTTGACAAGCACCATATTTCACCCTAGCAATAATAACCCAAATCTCTTGAACCAAAATGTAGACCAAGGCAGACCACATCTAGCTTGTGCATAAAACACATGCCCGAGTAACTTGAGTTCCGCATTGTGGATTTTATCCACCTTAGCATTAAGACATGATTTATGCACATAAGTTGTCTGGCAGGTTGTGATCTCGAGGCAACCTAGAATATTTAAAAGATGATGATATTTGTTCAAAACTTGGTGGCCTCGCTCCTTAAGATGATATCATTAACCAAAGTCTTTCAAGGTGGCAATCACATTTATATGAAAACACCAATTCCATGATTAAGAAAAGATATATTAAAGGAAAACCTTGTACTAATGCAATTTTCTATGTAGTTTCAAGGTGACAATCACATTTATATGAAAACACTAGTTACATGATAATGAAAAGACACATTAAAGGAATCCCTTGTACTAATGCAATATTTTGTGCAAATGAAGTTATAATTATCACCATCTTCCATTTTCATATTTTGATATTGATGATATTTATCTTCTTTTCTTGGATCTATTGTATAAGAGCAGTTTGAGTTGGAGGCATTGTCTGTTTCTGAATATAGGATGAAGGTACAAGAATCCCCCTCATTTGGTAGGTGAAAACCTATATTGTTGGGATCTTTATCAAGTTTTTCAACTATAGACTTCAAATCATTGACTTCACTTTTCAAAATTTTAGACATGTTTTCCATCACAAGATCCTCTTTCTCAACATTTCCCTTTTTCCCATTACCTTCTTCATCTACTTTAGATCCCTGAATGCAGGTTTCAAAATCCTCTTCACCTTCTAAAGAAGTTTTGGGTATGACAGGAAGCAACCCTTTCAATGACATTCTACTTTTCCAATCCACATCAAGAGCTTTATTTATTCTAGGGTTTTTCACCCAAACCATTTCAAAAGACTCTTAAAAAAGAAAATAAATTTACAAAAAGGCTACTATTGGAAATGAATAAATGCATAGGTCTAGAAGACAGGAATACCTAGAGAACAGGCTTAAATTATTTCTTGACTCTAAAGAAATAGTTTGTGTTTTAGTATGTGCCTTGCTCCGATATTTAAACCTCTTTGGATCTTGTCTAGATTCTCTAGTTTGATTTTGTCTATAATTATCACCATATTCCATTTGCATATTTTGAGAATTAGCCCTTATTTTGAGATCATTCGATATGTAGAGTCATGGTAATGTAAGCTCCATCACCTTGTATTATCTTCTTAAAATATATTCTATGTTTCCAAAGAAGTCTATTTATTCCATGTTACCAACAATATAGGTTATGAACTATGTTATTGGCTCAATAGGGATGTAGTGCAAACATAGAGTACCTGTGAAATTTTTTTCTCGAATTTTATTGGGACCTCGGTTACTAGAGAAAATATAACTTATTTTCCATCGTAATGTTGAGTTCCACGATGTTAAGACACTTGTGAGACCTAAAATTCATGGGTACAAGGGAGGCATAGTGACAAGCTACTTAATCCATATGAGATGGGTATGTTTCTTCCTTTCATTTATGGTTACATAAAACCTTCCGGGCGGAGAGTTAAAAATTGGCAAGTTATTGTATTTAAACCATCAACCCTCTCGAATTTTATTGGGACCTCGGTTACTAGAGAAAATATAACTCATTTTCCATTGTAATGTTGAATTCCACGATGTTAAGACACTTGTGAGACCTGAAATTCATGGGTACAAGGGAGGCATAGTGACAAGCTACTTAATCCATATAATATGGGTATGTTTCGTCCTTTCATTTATGGTTACATAAACCCTTCAGGGTGGAGGGTTAAACATTGGCAAGTTCTTGTATTTAAACCATCAACCCTACTCTTGGATACCCCATGTTGCAACCACTCATAAAGTCGTAAAAATGCTTGGAACATTTTCTTTGTTTCAAACAACACTCCTTAAGATTGGGTTTAGAGAGTTTTGATCCTAAAAACTTCTGCAAGTATGGACATGAGAAAAAATACACCAAAAATAAAATTCGTGAATAAATGGAAATAGATTTATTGAATGAATTTGACTTGCATTTGACTTGTAAGTTAAAACTACAGACATGGTTTGAGTCTGAATCAAACTCTGAGGAGCTTCTTTAACTTGATTTCCAAAAAACATAGATTCAAACTTAAGAGTTGACTTGACCTATGAAGCCTCTAGTGGTATTGGTTGTCCCTTTAAAGTGTACATGCCATTTCATCGTCAATTAAAAATAAACATTCCCAATGTAAATATTAATGTATGCATAAAACATAAAACTTAAATCTAACTTTCTATTATGAACCAGCTCACAAAAAGATAGAAAAGAAAGATCAACACCTTAGAAATCAGCCTCTTTGAGGGGGAAACCTCCTTTACATTACAAAAATGAACAATTCTTGGATGATACAAATGACAAGACCTCCTTTCTATATATAGGAGTCTAAGGGTGACAATATGACCAAAGCCGACCTAACAATAATAATACAAGGGCACAAAAATAACAATAGTGGGCTTCTATGGGGCACAATAATAACAATATGGAGACAATAGGGGCACAACAATAACCATAAGGGCTACAATGACAATAGCAATGGGGGAATCACTAGTATTATAGGGACCTAACATGTCCCTCTACTTCAAAAAAGTGTTGTCCTCAATGCTTGAGTAGTTCTGGATGCTTCT
>APFE030810579.1:50562-65675 GCA_000404065.3 Pinus taeda
GCTTGTTGTGGACAAGTTGTTCCCAAGGTTTGATGATGGGCTTGGGAAGTGCAGACTGAACTTCTGCATCTGCATGTAACCTTGCTGCTTTGTTTGGTACTAAATCTGAATGAATTGTAACATTATTAACATGTTGCTTATGGGTGGTTGTCTTAATGTTCTGAACAAGAACAGGTTTAGAATGGCGTCTATTTTGATGTAGCTCTTCTTGCTGTAGTTGTGATTCAAGCTGCAAAAAATCAATCTTTTCCTGTGGATTTTGTAGACATGTCTGAATTTCTAAGAGAGATCCTTTGCTGATTTGTAATGTGTCATCAACAGTAGATTGTATAAGAGTCTTCATGAACTCTAATACTTCACTGATTCTAGCCATTTATGCGTTAAAAACTGATCAAAACTACTACTTAATGCAGAAAAGTAATACCCACTTATAGTATACAACAATATCCTTATAAATGTGCAGCAAATGATTAGTTTGCAACAAGAAGCAACATGTAGAATTCAAAGATGTTGAAACCGGATCAACTTGAATTGCTTTACAGTAGGCCAAGAAAGTCTTGAAGTATACCAGAAAGCAACTTAAGTATTCATTCAACACTATTATTCTTTCTTTCTCAAAATTTGTAAGAAGTCAACAAACTAGATAATGCAGATTCGTTCTTATTGAAAACTTTTATATCTCAATCACCTGATATAGACATATAATCTTAGTAATAACATCTACAATAGACCAAGTTCTGACACCCAATTTCGTTAGTTCATCAAAACTGTCTCTTGAATATGAAGTATCAAAAAACTGCAGCAATGTCTCTCAAGCAGTTCCTTCTAAAGCTAAAGTAGGTTTTTAGAAGACCGTCTTGGCGACCTACAATGTCTCCGTCCATATGAACATAGTTGTCGGCAGAGGGCCACCAGCATGCAGTAACCAGCTTCATCAATCCAGCTAACATCCCTCATCTCATCTAAGTGAGCCAACAAGTTGTTTGCATCCCACTTGATTTTTGCAAGCCTTATATAACCTTATAGCCAAATGAGCAGACGGGCATGCAGAAAACAGATTCGAAACGAACTTGAGAATCCTATCTGCATGTGGGTATCAGAGAAATGGATCCTATAGACACCTCAGGACCTTGTCTGCAAAAATAATTGGATCTTGCAGAGGCCTTAATGCTTTGTCAAACACTGGGTTTTCACAGGAACTTCTTGAAAGAACCTCAAATCCTTCATGGACTTATGGCATCAAGGAATCAAACCTTTAAAGCATTCTCTGCGCCCTATTTACTACTAAAATTGACATACGAGTATCTGTACATCTCTCCCTGTACCGTGCCCTCATCAACAAGCTTCATGATGAAGAAGATATTTTTTTTTGTCAAACAATGAAATAATAGCAATGACCAACCTTCATAAACCGATGTGCAGGAAAGGATCCACCAGATGGGTTCGGATTGAATCTGTTCTCTCCAATCAACCAATCAATCATTTGACCCCAAATTTCTCTTTCTCGCCATAAAACCAGGAGTCCTAGCCAGCCAAAGCCAGCGCAAAGCATGGGCGTCTTAAGTCACTTCTGGCTTGAACTTCGCATGAGGTGGATACACGACAAAATTCTTGTTGCAACAAGTTTAAGGCTCATGAAGACTATATTTTGGATATGGAGTTTGTTCCTGATACTATGCAGCTACTTGGAACAAGTGGTGATGGGACCCTTTCTGTTTGCGATCTTCGTAAAAATAAGGTCCATGCCCAATCTGAATTTTCAGAAGATGAACTGATTTTAGTGGCCTTGATGAAGAATGGGAAGAAGGTAGTATGTGGTTCACAGGAAGGAGTTCTGTTGCTTTATTCATGGGGTTATTTTAAGGACTGCAGTGACCACTTTGTTGGACATCCACACTCAGTTGATGCTTTGCTAACGTTAGACGAAGACACAGTGTTAAATGGATCAAGTGATGGAATCATCAGGGTTGTCTCCATTCTTCCCAACAAAATGATTGGTGTTATAGGAGAGCACAACAGTTATCCTATTGAGCGCCTTGCATTTTCACATGATCAGAATGTTCTTGGCAGTGCTTCACATGATCAGATCCTAAAGCTCTGGGACATACATTATCTTCATGAAGATGATGAGCCTGAAACTAACAAGAAACTCATACTGAGTCCTGTCGAGCTGCTCAATTTATTAATGCTGGTAGTTCTATGTTAACGGCGTCTCCAGACTGCTCAATTCTTGCCACAAATGTTGAAACTGGACAGCCAGTAGCCAGACTTGATAATGCTCACGGGGCTGCAATAAATTTCTTAACCAATTTAACAGAGTCAACTATTGCATCTGGAGATAAGAATGGAATCATTAAGGCTTGGGATGTTGAAACTGTCGTTAATTCATTGACAGTGGGTTGTCGGAAAATACTGCATTGTCTGAGTATCGGTGGTGAAGGCTCTGCACTAATTGCTGCAGGTGGGGCTGATTTTGTGCTTCGAATATGGGATCAACGTATGCCAGGAACTTTTACTCAAAGTTTCGAATGAAATCTGCACACCTAATACCTTCCAGAGACATTTATGAATCAGTGAGAGAGCTGAACAGTTAGAGACGTTTTATGAATCAGTGAGAGAGCTGAAAAGTCAGACAGGACAGAGCTCAGAGGTGCAGGAATATGGAACGGTTTTAGATTCTGAGCGAATTCAGGGCAGACAAGACAGAGCTCAAAGGCACAGGAATATGGAACGATTTTGGATTCTGAGCGAATTCAGGGCAGCGCAGGTGTGGCAGAACGACATAGGCGTTATAACACAATAGCGCAACAGCATTGAAACGCTTCTGGAAATAGCAGAACTAATTATTTATGACATAATGTATGCCGGCCCAAACAAAGGAATACAACCCTTCAATTCAGTCTTTAATGCACAGGAAACATGCATTGTATACAGTTCCACTCACAATACGCCACTTAATGATTTTTTTATATATCATAAAAACTTCAAAACATATACGAGTTCAACGACTTCCAACTAATTTGCAGAGATGCACCATAAAAAAACTCATTAAGACATAGAAGCGTTGGTTTACACAGGCCACAAAAACAAGTGGCTTACACAATATTAAGAAGGTTATGAACGTACCAGCTCCGATACCATGTTAAACACGTATGGACAGCAAGAAAGATAGGAAAGATAAAACATGTGAGTGCATTTTTTATTAACAGGAGATATACATTTATAGTACAATATGGTGACTGTTGGGTTTCACATCCCAAGGTCCCTTGGACTACTTTGTCCATTCGGCTTCCACACTAACCCATTTAGGATTAGGTGTCAAACAATATGGTCAGATTCATTTCTTCTTTCTCTAGGGTTTGATCCTGGTGTATATCCTCTTCTTTTGACGTTTTTTCCTTTTATTCCTCCTGTTCACAATCTATGTAAAATAATTTCTTCTCAGTACACTTATGACCTTTAGTGTATTTTCTATCGCAATTGTAAAAAAGCCCCTTTTCTCTTTTTTCTTCCAATTTTTGTGGTGTCAACCTTGTAAGTTGTGGAAGCCTAGGGGCAACAACACTTCCATCTTTATAATTGTGAGTGGTAGGCTTCCTTGTTTCCATACTTTTGCTTTCCATTTTTCTTGCCAACCTGAATGCCTTCTCCAATGAATCATGTTGGATGTTATCCTTTAAAGTCCCTATGAACACATCAATCCTATGCTCCTCTAGAATATCTTTTACCCTTATATTCAACTTTTGGAAGTCCTCAATGTGCTCCATCATTGAACCCTTTTGTTTGAGATTTATCAATTGGCTAAAAAGTGTTGCTTTTTGTAATGTGCTATAATTTCACTGTAAAAATTGCCCAAGTGACAATTTATTTACGAGATAAAAGCCATCGATACCATACAAACTGATTTGGTTCCAAATATAAAGCCGCAATGCATACCTTTTGTGTGTTTTTCACATTGTGGAGATCAAAATATTGCTTCATCTGTAGTATCCATGTTACACGATCATTGCCATCAAACTTCCTCATATCAATCTTTGGAACATGGTGGGTCTTCGTTCCAACGTCAGAGTCTATGAAATCATGATTAACATTTATTTTGTTCTCATCATGAATTTCCTTTACTAACCTTTCGCCATTAGTAAGCATTTATTGTATAAACTTCAAATCTGTCTTCAAATATTCCATCTTAGCTTCAACGCCTTTCTTTAAACCATCCATATTAGCTTCCATGCCATCCATCTTAGCTTCCATTTCATTCATTTTAGCTTCCACACCATACATATTAGCTTCTACATCTTTTTCTAAACCATCCATCTTAGCTTCTGTTACTTTTTGTGAGAGTGAATTTTGTTGCACTTGGTCTCATAATTTTGATATATCATGTTGCATTTCTTCCTCTTCTTCAAGAGTCATGCTAGAGATTTCAGGTTGCTTATTAGGTGTTTCCATTTTCTTTCTTAGGGGCATCAATTAATGATAATAATGCCTCACTATGCCCTTCGAATTCCTTCAAACTAATTTTTCAAACCAAACTTATGCAAAAATTAAGAAAAAACTACATACCTTTTTTCACTTTTTAGGAGATCGATATTGAATTTGTTATATCTCTATAATGTTGGATCTTGAACGAATGAAATTTATTCATACGGTGGCCCTCTATAACCCCACAAGTTTGATCAAGATTGGATTCTCCAATGAAGAGTTATGCCAAATATCCCACGATGACCTGATTATAGACTAGTTTAGTAGAGCTAACATGTACGAAGTGCCACGTGTCACTGTTTCGACCTTAGGACTTATAACTGATACATGGAAAACTACAAGACATCCTATTTTTGAAACATCTTACAAAATTTCAATCTGATGCTCAGAAAAAACATTTTGACGATTTCCCCATGTCACCTGTTTGAGAGATAATTTGGGATCCTGCAAAAACCCTAACTTCTTTGGATCATATCTCAAAAAATATAGCAATAAAAGTTCTGAAATTTGGACCCAAGTTTTAGAGAGATTTCTAGTCAAATGGGTTTTTTTAGCTTCTGAAATGTTGTAGAAAAAAGTTATAGCGAAAAGACAATTATGACTTGTTTGGAGTAGCAAAACCCTAGAATCCAAAGATTTGATACCAAATGTTATGAACCAACTCACAAAAAGATAGAAAATAAAGATCAACACCTTAGAAATCAACTTCTTTGAGGGGGAAACCTCCTTTACATTACACAAATGAACAATTCTTGGATGATAAAAATGACAAGGCCTCCTTTCTATATATAGGAGTCTAAGGGTAACAATATGACCAAAGTCGACCTAACAATAATAATATAAGGGCACAAAAATAACAATAATGGGCTTCTATGGGGCACAATAATAACAATATAGGGACAATAGGGGCACAACAATAAAAATAAGGGCTACAATGACAATAGTAATCAGGGAATCAATAATATTACAAGGACCTAACACTTTTAGATTATTTTTTCAAGGGAATTGGATGAGCTTAACATTGAATAGCTATAAAATTCAAAATATAGAATTTACAAAGCTACTCTGTGTAAATTTAACTTGAAACAAATTCTTGACGAGCACCTTATTTAACCCCTGCAATAATAAGCCAAATCCACCCAAAAAAATGCAAACTAGGGTAGACCATATCCAAATTGTGCATAAAACACATGCCAAAGTAAACTCAGTTCTGCGTTGTGGATTTTAACAACCTTAGCATTAAGACATGTTTTATGCACATGAGTTGTATCATAGGTTGTAATCTCGAGGAAACCTAGAATGTTTCAGTGATAATGACATCGGTTCAAAACCTGGTGGCCTTGCTCCTCACAATGATATCATTAACCAAAGGCTTTTAAGGTGACAATCACATTTATATGAAAACACCAATTCCATGATAATGAAAATATATATTAAAGGTACTAATGCATTTTTCTATAGAGTTTCAAGGTGACAATAATTTTTTTGTGAAAACACCAGTTCCATGATAATGCAGAGACACATTAAAGGCATCCCTTGTACTAATGCAATTTTATGTGCATATGAAGATATAATTATCACCATCTTCCATTTGCAGATATTGAGATTGATGACCTTTAACTTCTTTTCTTTGATCTCTTATATAAGATCAGTTTGAGTTGGAGGCATTGTCTATTTCTAAGTATAAGATGAAGGTAAAAGAAACCCCCTCATTTTGTAGGCGACAACCTGTATTGCTAGGATCTTTACAAAATTTGTCCACTATAGGCTTTAAATCATTTGCTTTACTTTTAAAAATTTTAGACATATTTTTCATCACATTATCCTCTTTCTCAACATTTCCCTTTATCTCATTTCCTTCTTCGTCTACTTTAGATCCCCCATTGCAAGTTTCACAATCCTCTTCACCTTCAAAAGAAGTTTCAGATATGATAGGAATCCAACCTTTCAATGACATCCCACCTATCCAATCCACATCAAGAGATTTATTTTTTATATGGTCTTGCACCCATGTTTAATTAACTGAACCACTTTGAAGGAATCCTGAAACAAAGAGAAATTTACAAAAATAATCCTATTGGAAATGAATAAATGCATAGGTCTAGAAGACAAAAATACCTAGAGAAGAATGGTGAGTGTATTATCCCTATGGGGAATGTAACCATACCAATTTGTTTTAGCCTCGACAATCCTTTTCAATGCCCCATTCCTTGATTTATTTTACCTATTTGATCAACAATATGGAACTACACATTGCTTTTTATAGCCATATATCTATTACATGAGATGCATGAATGTGTGTATGTGTGTTTAGAAGTGAGAGAGAAAGAGTGAGCACTGAGAACCTATATATTTTCCTCTACCCCTATCCAAAACTGTCTGGTGTTTTTTGAGCCAACCATGTCCACAAACACCAACCTCCCTCCAAATGATGGCACATCTACTATAATATACAATTTAAATTCCATTAGCATGGACATTGGCCTTTGTCACTAAAAATAGAAATGGGAATATAAAAAAATGCCATGGAGGAACATATATGATTATGCAATCAGAACAAACCTTAAGATACCTTTCTTACAAAAATGTAAAATATCAATTACAAATATGCAAAAATTGTAGTACAACCCAAGCGAGGATCCCAATGCATAAGCAAAACTCATTACAAATATTATGTTTTGTAGACCTGCGATTCTAAAAGCTATCTAGGATCATTTTTATAGTACAATATAACAAAGATTTACATATGTTTAGACTATTTAAGCAGTCAAACAATTAGACAATTTCAACAATCAGAAAATTTCAAGAAAAAGGCAGTAAGACAAACTCAGCTACCATGCAATGGTTCCAAGATCTCCTCTCACTGTAATTCATACTCTTCACAATGAAAAATGAAGTAAGACAAATTTAGCTACCATGCAATGGCTACGAGAGCTCCTATTCACAACAGACTTTTTCTCCACCATTTTCATTTTCCGAATAATGTCCTTCGTTTTATTCCCACTTACTGAACATGCATTTTTAACCTTTCAACCCTGCACCTCCAATCTCATTTGCAATGCAACAAGAAGAAATCTCACCCTAAATCTCAGAAGACAAATTATAGAAAAATAACATCAATGACAATCCACCGAAAAGCCTGAGGACTGAATGAATATAAAGACCACACAGGTAGTTTCTCTGAAGACAAAAACTTTACATTGTAGTGATTGGTGGCAACATATAATTTGATTGATTTAGGAAACCTAACCTACATAAGGACTAAAAGGGTATTTATGGAACAATTTAGAGCCATGCATTTTTTCTTTGATATTAGGATCCTCTGCACATGTTTTAAGAAACTTACACTTTGTAGCCCCTGAACATAATTTTTTTTCTTGCTCTAATTAAAGTAACATCCATAGAAAATAACCTCACATTGCAAGAACTTTTTACAATATGTAATTTGCTGAATCAGAAACTTAAGAATAGAGCAAACACCAACAAAATTGACCAAGGTTGTCGATTTTCTTCATGAATTGATCAAAATATTTATAAGGTAAAGTAGGTTAAATGTTGCACTACATGCACCATTTTATCAAATAATACAAATGACATAGTTTCAACCCTAAAAAAATGGCACCTAGAGCTCCTGGTAACAATCCTTATAATTTCATCCACCATTTCCATGTATTTCGCCATCTGGGATAATAGATTGAGAGTGTTTCTCCTATAATAAAGAGGGCCTAATAAATCACCAGAGTGATCTCAACATAAGAAAAGTGGAATAACAGATGAAGGCCTCCACCTCCACTAAGAGGAGGAGGGGGACAACGACTTTGTGGGCATGCGAATAGAAACTGATTTATAAAATGAGTTGTGGAGAGATTTTTTCACTCACTTTTAAGACTCGATGGTGCTGTCAAGATGAGTGACAGGCCATGGTGAGACCCTCATAGTAAAAGACCCCATTGCCCAAAAAAACAAACCCTTCTCAGCAACCTACCTTGCCCGTCGCTCTAGGGTTTCATCCATGCAACTTGTTGTGCGATTGTAGACAAAGATCGAGAAGCCTTCCTTTGCGACATTGAGGCTTAGGTTCTATCTCATCACTACCAAACCTACCAACTCGATTCTTGATATCGCCCCCACCTCCATTGATGGAGAAACAAAACCACATAACTTGAACTGAAAACCATATAACCCGAAAACCTCTTCCACTGAAAGCAAGAAGCTCCACACTCTAGTGTTTCGATGCGATGTAAGGTAGGAAAGGAGTGGAAATAAAGGAATTAGCTCACAATTCAAGCAGCTGAAGATGGTTGACAGGTGGTGGGATCCAACGTCTGAAAATATTTTAATTGTCTCTGATGATGCATTGTGGCAACCGAAGGGAGTTCTTCCCAGAGGAACGCTTTATGACATAATTAATACTTGATTATTATAAATTAATAATAGTTAATTTTCTTAATTATTATTATTAATAACATTAATACTTATTACTTAATTTATTAATTACTTTTTAAAATTTATTTGATTAATAAAATTATGATTAGTTAGCATTAATTAATTATCTAGTGGAGAAAGATTTGCACCTCAGAGATTTGATTCCTCTTGGCCTTGGCAAATCCAAAGTTAAGATGAATCTATGTTATTTTTGAACACCACACTAATAATAAGAATTTTTTTATTTTCACTTGTTTTATCTAATATATATATAATTGTTTTTGTTATTAATTCTCTGCCCTTCTCTCTACTTTTTAAAATTTTACATGAAAACTTTATATTGAACATTGAAGGAAATAGAAATCTCTATAATACTTTGAATTAGAAAGAATATATGATATCCATTTTTTTTCTTACTGAAGATAAATATTGAGGTATTTGATTTATAATTTACATTAAACTTTATATGAACTTCACGTTATGGAATTAATTACACATCTCCTTCACAGTATAAAGTGAAATATAAAATTTTTTTAATTTTTCTTTATATCAAATTGACATAAAATTATGTTATTTATAGCCAATAGTAAAAACGTGATTAATATATTTTTGTTTTAAATATTACATGTCAACTGAACATGGAATAGATTACACATTTATCGACAATACTAATTTTTTGTTTTTTACATACCATTTGTCAACTCCAATGCTGAACAAATTAGATATCTTCCTCATGTTAAAAAAAAATAAATTAATCTTTTTTTTTTTTTTTTTAATTTTAATTATTTTATTTTTCCACATAGAGTTTGATGTAAATTTAACATGAAAATTGATTTATTTTATTTATGGGGAACATTGATATTTTTGTTAATAGTGTATTTTAATTGTTGATATAAATATTATTTTAGTATTTTTAAATGTAACGATAGGTTATAGCATCTCTCACATACATACAAAGAATTAAAATCATGTAAATTTCAAATGGTTAATTATGGAAAATGAATTATTAAAAATTAAGTAATGATTTTAGATTTTATTTTCATAATCTAAAATCATTAAATTTTTATTTCAAATGATAAATATAATTTATTCAATTCCCACCTCATTGTTTTCTTATTAAATAAATATTTAGTTATTTATCAATGTTTAAAAAATGTGTGTCAACTTCCATAAACGAGTGACCCTCGTACAAAGCTTTAAAATTGTATTTCAGCACAATGAAAATAAATTATATTATTTTCATGCTAGAAAATAAATCATATTATTTTCGAAAATAAATCATATTATTTTCATGGTAAAAAATAAAAAATAAAAACAAAATATTAATATATTCAACTTTTCCTAAATAAATCTTGAATTTATTTCAAGAGCTTATAACATACAAATTGTGCATAAGATAAATATTATTTCATTCAAGTTCTCCTAAATAAAATTTTACCACAACCAATTATAACATGCAAATTGTACACTGCACAAGTATTTAATATAAACTTTATCAAACACATTATATCTTACAAAATATAAATGTCATAAGTCTTTTTAATTTTTATAAATCTCTCTAGAGTCGTGATTAACAAAAACTTATATTTGCTTGCCATGCAAAACAAAAACATAAGTCTATATATCTAATTTTTTAAATGATGTCGACAAAGATATTTAGTTTTGGGGTTATAGTAGAAAACAAAATATTAATATATCCAATTTTTCCTAAATAAAATTTGAATTTATTTTAACAACGTATAACATGCAAAAAAAATTTCCCACTATCTAGTGTGGTTCATCCTCACGACAAGATGAACCACACTGATGGTTCCAACCGCATGGGCAAAACATTCTCCTTTGTGATTTCTATTGATTTTTTTTCTTCAGGCTTAGTAATGCCTAAACATAAATATTATTTTATTCATTTTTTCCTAAATAAAACTTTACCACAACTAATTATAACGTACCAATTGTATACAACATAAATATTTAATATAAACTTTATCAAACACATTATATCGTGCAAAATATAAATGGCATAGTTCTTTTTAATTTTTATAAATCTCTTTGCAACCATAAATAACGAAAACTTACATTGGCTTACCCGACAAAACAAAAACATAAATATAAATATAAACATCTAATTTTTTAAATGATCAAATACCCTCGTTTAAGAGTAAGGTATAATCGAATTACATTTTTTATATATAATAAAAATTATATTAAAAATCAAATTCAATTTTTATTTAATAATAAAAATATTAAATAAAAATTATATAATAATGGAATTTTAATTTTTAAATTTAAATATAAAATATTATAATAATAATTGAATTCATTTATTATTTTTATATTAGTTTCCATGCAAAGCTGTCTACAAAGAAATTGTTAACGATCTTTCCCCTTAAATCAATTGTTAATGATATTTCACCTTTAAAACAACTAAATTCAACTATCGATGGTCTTCTATAATCATTGATGGTCTTCTATGTCTAATAAATAAAGTGCATCTCTCCTGGTAGAGTAACCCATTCATTATTTTTCTACGCCTTACTTATTACCTTCCTTGGCAAGTTTCCGCACGTAGTTGAAGAACCAGCATGGCTCGACGATCAATTACATCTCGTGCAAATTCTTTATCTATTTGTTATTGACAAAGCCGCAAACCAACAAGAGAATCAAGGTATAAACTCGAATTAAAACGTTAATTATAATTTTTGTTTTGTGTAACTAAAACATTAATTATATATTTTTGCAGTAGTCTATAACGCGACTTTTTGAAAGCTTTTCCGGCGGATTTTTCCGGTCAAAATCCGGCAGCAATTTATTGGAATCCCAAGTTTGATAGCTAGTTTCTGCACAATCAATGGCTCCCAGGGGTTTTCCAGGGCACTGAATCCAAATATGCAGTTAAAAAACCATTTTAACTGCTAAAAATCAAGATTTAACCTCATTTCTTCCGCGGGATTCCGTCACCGGAATCTCCAAAAAATCGCATTATAGACAACTCCTATATTTTTTGGCTATATACTTCTAATTGATCCCTCTAATTCTCCCCCAAAAATATGTTGGTCATTGGTCCCTGTAATTCACTCCAAAAATTAGTTAGCCGCTGCCAGTTTTGCGCCTTAGTCTGTGCTTATTGGCCACTCGCGACATGGACGTGACTCCATGTTAAAGAATCAAATCCGTTAGTACCTATTCTTATCACTGAAAATGAACGTTAAAAACCTCATAGAAAGCTTTCTCTAAAATGTGAGCATCTTTTCGGTCATATGGGTTTCAAGAGGGAAGTAGTTATTAACTCTAACTATTAATTAGAAATTATTATAAATTATTAATATGACGATTATTATTAGCTATTATTTAATTATTAATATGATCACTGACTATTGTTCAATTGTCTAACATTAAATCTGAAAGTGCAGCGTGGTACAAAATGACACCTAGGAGAGCCTTTCTCAAAAGAACGCCTTAAAGCTTAATTAAATGTATATATTTTAATGGCTTTATAGTTGCTTCATTAAATTTGTGTGCACTTTTATATCAAATAATATATATGATTATAAAAGTTTTAAGATATGTACAAGTTTATGCATTGTTCATATTTCTCGATTCTTTATTTTATTTTTAGGTTGGTGTTTAAATAATAATAATACAAATAACTATTATGTTTTGTTTGTTGGTTTGAGTTTATTAGAGATTACATTAAGCTTGAGATATGGCTTGAGAAATCATGACCCAGGGGCATCTAAGTCGTTAAAATTATCCAGGGATTACACCTGGCTTAGGCCACACCAACCCTTAATTACCCAGGGATTACACTTGGCTTAAGCCACACCAACCCTTAACATGACTAGAATTTTGCCCATGAAATTTCGAACCACTGACTTTCACATCACAAAGTGATTTAAAACACTGTCTATTCTACTACTAATAAACAATAATATAAATAATTAATAATAATATATATTTAACAATTAAATAATAAAAAATTAATTTAATTAATATAAAATATGTTTACAGATGTCATAAAAGTTTTAAAATATATTTAATATTTTGTGTTAATGTAATAAATAGTTTAAACAATTTTTTAAAATAATTTTTAAGGGGTGAACTTTAATCTTAACTTGCTATACCCTTAAGAAGTCTTATTAAAGACAAACATGCTTACAACGTAGTATAAAAACTACAGTGATATAATATAAGGTCATGATATATGGTATATAATATTTCATTTATGTATTTTGAAAATTTGTAATTAAATTGACATTTTTAATTTTTTATTGGGTAGATACATCATGGTGTTGTAAACAATGTAATTATTTTTATTGATGATGATTAATATCAGTAATATGAGTATTTATAGGAGTTATGATACATAAGTAAGGTAAGGGAGTTTAAGTGATTTCTTTTAATTAGCCTTTTATCCATCCTACTTCATTGACTTCACATTATTTAAGTTATTAGTAGTGGATAAAACCAATTTCTAGAATGTGAGTGTCTCTCTCTCTCTATATATATACACACACACACTAATGTCTACAAAGTCCCATTAAAAAAAACAAAACCTGATATAGAACCTTTCATGACATAATTACAAAAAACTAAAATATACTAATAATAATAGCCTTTACAAGTCAAGGGAAAACATTCACAACATATAAAAAAGACATCTAATAACATTCACTGAGGTTGGAAGGCAGGTTGAGGTCGAATTCACGCTTCCCGTTAGCATCTTGATGGTTGGCCTCTTCCTCTTGGCTTTCCTTGATCTTCAGCTCCACTATCATGCTCCTTAGGGCATCCACTTCATCCAAGAGATAGGATAATTATTCTTTAAGAGACTGCGATTCATCAATGAGCTTGATGTAAGAATACATCATTTGACCAAAATTGAATTGCAACTCGTAATACACTGTTGGAGGGTTTCATGAGTGGAAAGGCAATGCAAAAAGGGATTGTCTTCCTAAGAGGTCTCAAAATCTGAGGGTTCATCCATATTTCTAAGGAAAAAGTCAACCCAATTATTAGAAAATGAAGGATTTAGCAACAACTTGCTTCTGATAGAGCTATCTCGACGCAACCATAGAGGAAGGTGATCAATACAGCCAAAATTCAAATGACAAAATCTTTTCGATTACATACTCCCTCCCTAGGCCTTTTCTTTTTAATCTCCTCCCATATACCATGGTGAAAATGTAGCAAGAAAGTCTCAATTTTGATTTTTGCCTTAATCAAATTGAGGAAATTCGAAATTCCACATCAGCAGACAACTTGGAGGAGTTAACTAAGGTGACATGGAACTTGTCACTTAGTTAAGAACACTCTATTCGAGTTAATGAGTTGAAATTCAATTTACTTGAGTTGATTCCTAAAAATAAGGAGCCTAGATTAGTTAATTCGAGTTAGGGCATGAAGTTCAATGGTGTGCAGTGGGTTCCTAAATTTTAGGAGCCTAGGTTGAGTTAATTTCAGTTGTATCAATTTAATTCAGTTAAATTGAGTTATGGTAAGTTAAACTAGTTCTAATTGTTGGAGGAACTAGTGGAAGGTCAAGTTGTGGAAGTGGAACTTCAACCACACTCATTGATCATCCAGATAACTAATCAATTAGCCTAAATTAGCTCATGCATGCAAAGAATTCAAGTTACCCAGTTGAGATGGAGGTTGTAGAAATTTTGAATAATTTAACACATATTCAATGGAGATTATCCTGATCATGTACTATTGCGGAAAACATACACAATACATAAGCTCCTCTACGTTGATCATCAATATAGCAGCATCAATAACAATAAAACATCAAGAGCATTCACACATTAACACAGAATGTATCCCGGGGAAAGCATCTCGCTAAAAACCCCAACTATCTGTATATTAATGATTGAATCCTGTAACATTACACAGCATAATACTTCTCACAAGTATCTCCACCTCTGTTACACAAAATACAGCTCAGATCTGATCTCCAAATCTCTTCCACTGCTTGCCTGCCTCAACTGCTCAATACCTGCTCAAGAACTAATGAGAATGGCTCACCAAACTCGTTTTTCACCTGCAAAATAGTCACTCACGCTTTGTGGACGTGAGAATAAGCTAAAATGTGGGCCAATACGTGGGCAAACTCATTGGCATACTCAATCCCTTGATTGTGCAAGATATGGTGCACAACTATAGTCACAACTGATAGCAATCTGATTCTCTACCACCTGTCCCTGTTG
>APFE030810606.1:1807-16044 GCA_000404065.3 Pinus taeda
GGGGGCTGCTGCCCCCCTGTGACCCCCCCGCTACGCAATCGACGCAATGAAGGGGAGCCTCCGGCCCCCTCTAACCCCCTAGTTCACTATGTAGGTTAGTCGTGGAAAGAATATAACACAACTCAACAAAGAGAGTGCACGTAGCTAACTTGTGAAGTAGACCGCTCAAACGAGTCATGGTGTAAGGAGCCATGGCTTGTAGATGATGGAGGATGGCAGAGATGCAGATTAGAATCAAGGCTTGGGTTATGAACGTTGATGTCCTCCTTTGGAATGGAGGGATTAATTTTCACCATAGGCTTTCCTAACCATTCTGGAATTTTCTCCGTTGGGTCGGGAGATAGCTGAGAAGATGGATTGGGAACATGCTGTGCAGATTTCTCAGCTTTGCAACCGCCGTGAGGGGCCACCCTCTTTGAGACATGAGGTGTCTCATGATCCGCAAGAGTTGAGGAAGAAGGGAAATTAGGAGGTTCACCAATTCGGGAGACATGAACCAAGCGTTTTAGCTCTTAGCTAATGAAGTCAAGGTACACAAATTGCTCAGGAATTTCATGACATAAGTGAAGGAAGTGAGTAGCGAATTCCTCAACTATTTTCCAGGCTTCATTCTTAAATGGGAGATTCTTTCATAGGCACCTTGGTGGTCACACTCATCAAAAGCTTGATGGAGCTCCTTGAAGAAAGTGAGAAGGGAATGGATGGAAGCCGGTGGCAAGGTATGACACCACCGATTAGCACGACCTTCAAGGGTGAGGAAGAAGAGTACGCAAATAAGATCATCACTATCAATTTCATGAGATTCACAGAAATGAAGAAAATCATAAATGTGTTCGGTTATGGATGTTTTGTCCTCACTGTCAAAATTTTATAAGGACAAGTGATCGAGAAGCTCATCAGGGATTGATAATTGATTAAGGGAGAAATGAGAGAAACACCTTGGGAGCATGAATTGTGTTTTATTCATTGGGTAAGAGATTTAACCTAGATGTATGGGCTCAGCTTGTCATCTGGCCCTCCTTCTATCGCCAAAATGTTGACAGTGGTGGATCCGCCAACATTAGGGGATCACCCCGGTATGAAGTCCCAACTAGACATAACACCATTTAGTGTGGGAGTCCCATCCGATACGATGGCGTAGTTGCCATTATCTTAAGGATTGGCCTCAACTCTTGTTTGTCAACATAGGAGAGTGGTTTTCTTTGTCCTCAGAAGTGAGGTTCACGTGCTTGGTGAGTATAAGTGTCACTCATGTCAATGGTTCTTTCACTATTAAGGGAGAGGGTGAGAGTGAGTTCCAGGCTGATTGGGAGTAGACCCAACGCTGCTAGGAACACACAACACAATAGGACATACATAGCTTCTGGTGGAGTAGTCCACACGGATGCAGCAATCACAACACACAAGGGAAGATAAGATGTATAACACTCAGTGGATTAATCCACACGAGTGCAACAGTAGTTTACAGCAAGTTCCATGTGAAAGGTCCGTCTGATGTCTGAGAGAGTAGTCTACACGGGCGAGACAATGTTAACATCATATGCAACACAATCCCATTAATAGATTATGCATTACAACAAGTGAAATAGTTAAAATGTAGAACACAGGTTAAATAAACATGCATCACTAGTGTTAAATATTAGTCTTACAACAGTTACAATACATGTGTGAAAATGTGTTGACCTGGTAGCATGCTTCTAAATTAAGTGAAAGTTCCAAGACACATCATTACACCATACATCACTAACCCCGTGTGAGAGGCATTGGAGCCACTACTTACTCCTCAAAGGAAATATTACACTCTCTTGGCTATGCGGGAGCAGTTGAGGTGAAAGAAATTCCTTTGCATGTATAAATGAGGGGGTATTTATAGCCAAGGGTGAAAAATGACCCTTGTGGCTATTAGACTAACCTCATGACTATTTTACTTCCATGAATTTTCAACTTTACGTGACTCTTTGTACAACAAGTGGGTCTCTTGGACTTCCACATTACATTACATTGATTAACAACATAGCCCATAGTGGAGATGTGGGCGACATGACTTGACATGATAGTGCTGGTGCATTCATGCTGCTGCTGGAGTGCATGTCGAGTTACAGTGCTACTGGGTGATGGATGTCTTCATGGTGTATCACAGCTTCACCTCCGCATGGAAAAGTACGTGACGTCTTCGATGGTCTTTGGTTCGCTTGATGATTTTTAGGCATGTTTCTCCTTGCTTGCATGTTGGAAGGCTTGACAGGCTCATTTGTTCGCGAAAGGTGCATGTGCGTCCATTCGTCCGTTCGTGAGCACATCTTGTATATTTTCTCGTTCATTTGTCCGTGAACATATCTTTGCATAATCATTCGTTCAAGAGCACATCTCTTTGCATGCATCGTTCGTTCGTACATTGGTGAACCTATTCTTCTACATGTTCTCCCTTCATTCATCCCATTCATTGTCTTGGCATGTTTGTTGGTGTACCTATACCTGTAGTCACTCACGACAAGACAACATCAAAGCCAAAACCTCCTATTCTACCATGACACATGATCATTTAGGATGTAGGTGACTGGGAGAGGCAGCAAGGTTGTGAAGTGGAATGATGGCTCTAGGCACTGCTGATGAAAACTACGCAAGAGTCACTGAGTGATGAAGATGGGCAATCCAAGTCGACGGTGATTGCCTGTGAGGCTTGGCTCAGCTGGAAGGTAAAATTGTGCAAATTTTGGGAGGGACAATGTAGGTTGCAAGAAGCCAAGGTAGGTAGGATCTACACAATTTTTGGAATGAGCGGGTAGCAGGGGATGGAAGGCCAAATTTGCATAATTTTCTGGAGGAACAGGTCAGGCTACAAGGAGGGTCAGCAAGCAAAGATTGCGTAGTATTTGGGAGGAACTACCGAGGATCCTGGCGGTCAAAACTACGCAATTCCCAGAGGGAACTAGCAGTTGGATGTTGGGGCCACTTGCAACCATAACTACACAATTCCTAGAGCGAACTAGTAGTTGGTTGTTGGGTCATTGGTAGCAAAAATTGTGGAATTCTTGGAGGGAACTGGCAATCTGCTGCTAGGGGGCTGCTGGTAGAGGAAACTGCACTAAGGCTAGGAGGTTGGCCTGCTGATCATCTTTGCACAATTTATGAGTTGAGTGGACTGCTGGGCAGAAGAAGGCCTGCTTATGAAAACTACACATTTTCTTGGATGAGCAGTCGGTCGAATACTGGGATGAATGACTAGGGAAACTACACAATTTTATGAGAGAGACAGGGACAGGCACTTAGTGTCTGTCCGGCCTCTCTATGTAATTTCCTCAGTCAATTAAGCGATTAAGTTCAGTGGCCTATGTGCAAATTTTTAGGGGAGTTAGTCCTGGGGTGACTGCTGAGTCTGACTGTTCGGGTGGTCAATATGAAAATGGATTGAATTTCTTGCAAGCAGCGTAGCTTGAAAAGGCTTGCTTGATGCTTCTATGCTATTCTAGTTGACAATCGATCGAGTCGATGGCAAGGTGATGGTCTTGCTGTAAGAGGGGAGTCTAGTAATCAGAACTTCAAAAAAAATGACTAAGTGTGTGAACGATCGAAATATGCATAGGTGATCATGCAAACACACACTCACATGACTCGATGACAAAATGACTCAAACCATCCAAACACACATGTTCAACGTGACTGATCGACGGTGCAAGTGACAAGTGCAACACTCGTGATTGACCGTTCATTGATTGAGATGACACTTGCGTGGCAGTGAATGTGACTGTATGTGTGAGTGCGACAGATGTTTTCATAGCAAACACAACAAGCACATATGAAGCGAAGACTTTGAGCATAACCAGAACATGGTCACAAGCATGACTTAGACACCAGCATGTAGAAACTTGAATGAAATGAACAAGAAAGGTGGACGCAAGGACTCACATGAGCTCACAAAGTGAACCCGAGTGTGTGCAGTCATCAAGTGAAACTCTGAAGGGAGGCTCTGAAATTGGGTGCAAGCCAAAATTTTGGAGGGCGGTTGTAGTAGCTACAATACGACACAATACACTATTCATCAAGCACATAAAAGTAGCTAGAGCATTATTTAAACCAAAAGGAGCTACAACAAACTCATAATGCCCATACCTGGTTTGGAAAGAAGTCTTGTATATTTCCTCTTCTTTGATGCATACCTGATGGTATCCTGATCTCAAATCAATCTTCGAGAACATCATTGCTCCCTTTAACTAGTCAAACAAGCTAGCAATCCTCGAAAACGTATACTTGTTCTTGATGGTCATCTTGTTTAAATACCTATAATCAATGCATAATCTGAGAGTACCATCATTCTTCTTCACAAACAACACTGGTGAACCCCAAGGCGATACACTTGGCTTGATGTATCCCTTATCAAGAATTTCCTTCAACTGCAATTTCAATTCCACTAACTCTGGTGGCTCATCTTGTATGGTGCCTTTGATGTTGTTGTTTCCCTTGATACCAACTCAATATAAAATTCCACTTCCTTGTGAGGTAGAAAATATAAAATATCTGTGGGAAATACATCATGAAACTACTGTAAAACTGGGTACCTGTTCAAAACCTCCACATCCTCAACATACTTACCTTTATCACTAGAAATATACACTGCAAATAACACACACCCTTTCCTGTGACTATGCTTTGCTTGCATAGATTTAACCATTCAGACTGGTGTAGCATTCTTCTTACCCTGCAAGATTATTTGTTCTCCATTGTCATCCAAACACTCAATAGCCTTGTCATAACAATCTGCTTTGGTCTTGTGAAGGTACATCCAATCCATACCCAAAATCATACTATATGATCACAAAGGAAGTATATTTAGATGTGTTGATGTAGGCATACCATTCAAATAAAATGCACAAGCTCTTACCTAGTGATGAACTCTCTTCTTAGTACCTGTAGCCAACTACACTAACTAAGACTCTATATGCACTTATTTATTCAAAAAACACTTATCCATCAGGTCAGGATTAATAAAACTATAATTAGATCCAGGTTCAAGAAAAATAGAAACAACTTGATCACAAAGCTTATCGTCCATCACGATAATATATGCATGGTATTTTGCCTGCTTGTTATCCAATGTTGCATAGATCCAAGGAATGCTCTAACCAACATCCCCAACTATTTGCGCCACCTAAGCACTATAGGTTTGAGGCCTACCACCCTGATTCTGCGGAAAATAATTCTTAAGATGCTCCTTACCACATGTCCAACACTTCAACCGTCTCCTACCATCACCTTTGTTTTGTTGTTTGCCAGGCCGAGGTCCATTAAACTTCTTGTAAGGTACAACGTTCTCTTTTTTACTTGCATCATGGGGTCTTGTTCTTTTCGATTGGCATGTACCTTTAGTATTTTCTTTTCCTTTCCAACCTTGCGAAGTTTCTGTCTGATTCCTTGATTGCTCATAATAGTGTTTCAACTTTCCAATGACTTCTTCAAGTGACCGAGGCTCATCATACTCAATATGATCTCTAAATGCTAATGGAAATCCACTGACAAATCTCTGAACTTTGGATTTCTCATCCATAAGATATGGTATATACCTCAACAATTCTAGGAACTTGGTCGTATACTCCTCATCTGTCATCGATCCCATATTTAGCTCATAGAATTCCTTGAATTTACTATCATAGTACCTTTCTGACAAGTACTTCTTCCTGAAAATTCTCTTGAATTCATTCCAATTAAATTCCTTTGTCATAATGTCTCTAACCCACTTCACATTTTCCCACAAGATGTTTTCATTCCCTTTGAGGTTGAAGATATCTATTCTGGCCATTATATTATATGTGTAATCATGCATCTCCAACAACTTCTTCATCCCGAGTAACCATTCCTATACATCTTCTGGCTTCTTCAAATCTCCATCAAAGGTAGGTGGCTTGCCTTTTTTAAACTCATCTAGAAAATATCCCCTATCATTCCTCCTATAAGGATGATAGCGATGATGAACATGGTACTTTTCGTAACCCGAACTAGAATAGAACCTATGTCCATCACCTCTCCTATCCAGCGTATCCAAGAACTTGCCATCTCTGATCATGTCATCCCTATCCAACTTGTGCCCACCATGAAACCTATTTCCATATGCCCCATTAGTCCTATCCTCATGTCCATGACTGATCCTAAGTGGTACTACCTCTACAAGTTTGACAAACTCTAAAGGATAACTACATTAACCTCTACTTGTTTCTCTTGTGCATGAATCTAGTCATTATCTTCCCTGCAACTTCTTATTTTTTCCTTCAAACTTCTCAATGTATATGTTATGTTAGGAAGAACCATCACGATACCATTTATCTATAGGGAAATATCGTGAAAAAGTATCCAACCATATTTCTAGCCATCTTTGATCTTCTTCCTACAAGTATCATGTCAGCTAAAACAAAATATAAAATAATCAACATACCTCAAATATAGTCCATGGGAGGATATCTCATTTGCAAGATCAAACAGATTAGCATGACACACAACACACACACCACAGATAATAAAATGAAATCAACATATCAAACATACCAAAACATCATCCATGACGACACCAACTCATACAATGAACCAATACATGAAAAAAATAACCATAACCATAACAATACATGCGTAGACACATAACAACCACATATACAACCAACATGTATGCAAGACAAACACATCCCAGCAACAACATCATCAAATTTCACATGACAACACAACTGGAAGAATGACCGCCACCATGCATACATAACAACACATATACAACCTACATGCATTCATGAGAAAGAAATTTTGCCCATCCAGTCCAAGGGGTGAACCATGAGCTGATACCACTCTATGGTATCAGATTTCACCCAAAGAGAACGAAACCCTCTTTGATACAACTTTGTAACACCATACTCCCACACTTACCCAAGATAACTGATCCACCAGGGTAAATATGTGATGAAAAGTTACTATGATATGATTAAACTCCCCAAGTACATTTAAGGAAGTGGAATCGACGAACCAAAACCAAAATGACCTTCCTCAAGAGCTACAATACCCTAGAGGCTAACCAACCACTCTAGATACCCAACCCCTAAGTTAACTTACTTTTTAACTGAACTAGACACCAAATCAGTCCCATGAAAAGCCATCCATGTGACTGAAACCCTCCAATCACTCCCACAACAAGGCCTCCATGCGACTGCAGACCTTTTCAGCCTGTTTTGTGTAAGCGACCATGGGATTTAAGCCATTTTTTTAGGCTAGTCTTTTGACCACTACCTAGAACTTCATAAAACTCTTAGGAATGATAAATGACATAGGGACAAATCATTTCACACAACACTTAGACAAGAACTTGACCTAACTAGGCCTATCCATGACAGACATTGCATCAAACACATCATGAACATTTAGTCTACAGGTCATAAAAACACATTTGAACATAGGGCCTCACACTTATCTGATATTTGTTAAGAAGGTTGGATGCCCTCGCACAATAACTACATTATCTTCTTTTAGTTCATACATTCATTTACTAATAAAAACATGGTGAGATCCATAACCAAAGTCTTTCATAAACCATGCTTATAACCAGAGAAATATTAATGATAGAACATCCATTAAATTCACATAATAACAAGTACATTTACACATAATACACAAGAGGAAAATAGCTCTTATTAACATATGAAAATCAAACAAAGTCAGGGACTTCCACATACCACCTGACCATGTATTGGGATAAAACAAGTATTTCTTTCAGCCAATCACCCATGTTCCATATTCCAAGCATGAATATGGGACTCACAACAAAACCGAACATGCTTCTTAGGCTTTATCACGTATCTCGCCAGATCTAGTCAAGGATTTCTAGGCCCGAAACAAGCACCTATACAACTAGGTTTTACCGAATATCCCACCAAGTGATTCCTAGGTCCAAACAAGAAACATACACTACCGAGATTTACCACAATCCCATCACATACCGACCCAAGGATCACTAGGACTATACAAGCATGGATGCCTCCAAATCTCTCCACCTAAACCATGAATAATTTTTTTGTCTCCATCCTTGGGGTTTACCATATATCTCGCCATTTACCGGTCAAGGATTCCTAGGCCCAACGAGGGTATACACAGCCAGGCTTTATTGCAATCCCACCTTTACCGATACAGGGATTCCTAGGCCTTGTGATTTTTCTTGAGACCACCTCACTCAGTTTTGAAACCATTCGAAAATCCATCTCAACCAAATGGAAGAATCCTGTCACACAATCGCTATCTGGAAATGGAAACAAAAGGTTGAAACCATTGTCACACCTAGAAAAACCCATGACAATGACAACAAGAGAACCAAACACACACATGCATATAGCATGCATGGAAAATTAGCAAGGAAATCATGCATGCAACTCCATACCTACAAGTAATCCCATTGTAGCTACTTGATCTAACTCTTCCTTGCTTGATCTTTTCTTCTCTTTATTTTCTTGTCCTTCCTTTACCTTCCTTTCTCTAATGCTAGAGTGCTCCAAGAATTCTCCAAGTGTTCAAGAGTATGAGAAAGTAGAGAGAATAGAGAGACCTCCAAGCTAAATGTGAAAAAAGGTTGTGAATTGATCCTCTGAAGCCTTTTTATTAATGAGGCCTCTAATTTCTTCATTTTACATTATTTTCCTTCAATTTCCTCCTCACATATAATCTATGACCTTTCACCTTCCTTTTCTCCTATTTAATTTACATTATTTTCATAAATAAAATTCCAATTAATGCCTCTTTCCTTTACAAATCCTTTGCGATTTCTTTTGCCAATTTCCCTTTAGCCATAATAAACCAAATGAATACTTGCTAGGATTTTTTTCCCAACATTCAGCTTGGAATATGTGTCCCATGACCTTGGTCTTATTTTTCCTTTATTAACTTTATTACATGAACTTTTAGCCTAGGGATTTTACAAAAACCTAATGAAAAAACAAATGTAAAGGGTTTTATGCATTAAAGTGATGAATGCAACACTAGTTAAGAATAATTTAGGTAACAAGACTAAAACACAACATGATTCAAACTACATAGTAATGTACCAAGAGCATGATTTTTTCATGTGAATTTTAAATGGGAAAACATGTGAAAGTGGTGCAATAATTAAGTAAAATTAGCACAAACACTGCAAAAACTAAAGACAAAGACACATAAAGTGACGAAAACTTGAAATATTCAAGTTTTTGGAAATCAATGCCCTTCTAATTAATAATTGAGGTTAAAACAAAATATAATTGAATATGAAAACAACCTTAAATTATATATCAAGCCCAAAATCAATTAGGATTCATAATATTGAATCAAAACCCCTATTGGATTCATCATACTAAGATGGGGGATTTCATTAAGAAGAAGACCAAAAGCGCTCTTCTAGTTGCTTTTTCAAACTAGTAGCAAACAAAGAAGAAAAATGTATTGGAATATAAACCACTATGTTATCCTCTAACATGTATGCTAGTTATTAAAGTATCAAAAAAATTAAATTAAATTCAAATATCATTTTCCCACAGGGTGTAGAGAAGATGGGGACAAGGTGTTTTGGCCAGGAACTCCATGGTGTAAAGGTCATCGGTTCAAAACTTTGTGCCAAAAAATCTAGTCATTCTAAGGGTTGGTGTGGCCTAGACTGAGTGTAATCTTCAAGTGATTTTGACAACTTAAATGCCCCTAGTTCATGGTTACTCAAGCCACATGTTAGGTGTGTCAATCATCTCTAGACTCACATGACACCCTAGCAAACAGAAAAATATAAATTCAAATACCATTCAAGTGGTCATTTTTTAGGAGGGAGAGTTGTAACTAATTTTATTCCAATGAAAAATCATAGAAAATTATGTTATGCCACCTGAGGAGAGGTTTGTAGCAGAGTGAGCTCAAATATTCTCCATGTGATGGTTCTTCTATGCTCCATCAATTCCTAATATTAATCTCTAATGAAGAATGTGTATCACCTGTTGAGTCTAGTTGGAACTGTATGTTGTCAATGCCCTCCATTACATACTTGGTGTTTGTCACCAAGCTCCACATGTAGATATATATGCTCCTTGGCCATATTGGTGAAGATATCATGAGATTGGGTTGATTGATCGAAAATACGGGGAGATCTAAGCATGGGGACTCTGCAACCTGAACTAGGTTTTGAGTTAGGGTTTGGAGCTGGTAACCATGGCAGGTCATGGTGTAGGGATTTCTTCTCCCTCCTACAGTCAAATAGCCATGAACATAAGCAAGGGAACTGGTCTGCATCGCTTCAAGAAACCACTGGAGGTGATAAATGAGGATATTAACACAGGAAACATCAAACCTCAAGAACAGAAAGAAAGTTAGGGAGAAGAGGAAAGAGGGTAGCAGTCAGAAAGCTACACCCATGAGTGCGACAAGGGTCTGTAAACCCATGTTGACCATAATTCCTCAGGTCATTTTAAGCAACCCAGCGCTAGAGGTGCACAGAGAACATATGGCGGAACATGCAGTTATCTGCAAATTTATGGGGATTTGGTCGATGGAGAAGGCCTTACACACATGGATAAGGAACCACTGGAAACCAAAGGGAGAAATAAACCTTCACCTTGGATCCAAGGGATTCTTTACGGTGGTGTTCATGAGCCTAGAAGATAAAGACAGAGTGTTCGAGGGAGGACCCTATTTTTACACTGTTGCATGCCTTTACATGCGACCATGGGTGATGAATTTTGTCCCAGAACGAGAAACGTTCACTTCAGTACTAGTATGGATAAGAATATACTCCCTTCCTTTAGATTATTGGTTGTCTTAGTATCTAAAGGCTATCAGCAATAAATTAGGGCATTTTATAAAAATATTAGATGTGTCTCTAAGAGGTAAATACACTTATTTCACCCGAATCTGTGTGGAAATGCACTGATCTGGAGCACTTCCAGACGAGATCATTTTAGAAGTGTATGATGAATAATGGTTGCAGGCGGTGGACTATGAACATGTCCCATTTAGGTGTCATAAGTGCCATGAACATGAGCACCTATACAGGGACTTCCCATCAAACAAACTAGAGAACAACACAAAAACCACCACAAGAAAAGATCTCAAGGGTTTCACTAAGGTGGGGGGCAAAGGGAAAGGAGGAAAGAGGTACCAAAAGAAAATCTACAAGGACAGGCAACCTAACCACAATAGTTTCAAAATATTAGAGGAAGAAGTTGGAAACAACGGGGAAAACTAGGAATCAAAGACTAATACCAAAGAGAAGGATAGGGATGCTGGCATGGAGGACATACCAGAGAACAACCAGAAAAAGGATGATCTACCAAACATTGTGGAGCTCAGTAGGGATCATGAGATGACCCCAAGTGAGGCAGGAACAGAGGACAATGAACTACAAGAGATTCTTGAGAGGGAGAACTTAGATCTAGAAAAGTTTCTAGAGTAGGGTATTTCCAAAGGAGGTTGACTCCCTGCCAAAGGAGGAGTTTGACAGGGTTCAATAGCTCTTCCTCTCGAGATCCCAATTGAAGGGCTCTTGAGTCAAAAGAAACCATGACAACTAGGAGAATAGAGGGATGTAAACAATGGAGGAAACACCAGGATAGTCTTCCAAGAATCTGGGTAGTAAAAGAGGAAGAAAAAGACAGAATGAGTTGCTGACCGAATGTGGAAAACTCATGATTAATTCAGGTAAGATGAGATATCTTACCATATACTCCTTTACAAACCTTTCTTAATGAATCTTACAACCTGGAACATTGGGGGCCTAGGAAGTAAAAGGAAACAAAGAAATCTGAGTACTAGAATAAAAGAAGAAAAATTAGATATAGTTTTTATTCAGGAAACTAAGTGTTCGATGGACAAGATCAGAGAAATACATAGCAAATGGTTAAGAAGTATGAATATCTAGAGGTTAAGGAAGATAACTCGGTAGGAGGGATTCTTACACTTTGAGATCCCTAGAAACTTGGAATCCTGGATGCAAAAGCATCCAGGAACTATCTATCGTTGGTGATTCAACCTTTGGGTGACAAGGAGACTTACATGATTACAAATGTCTATGGTCCTCAAAAAATAGAAGACAAACTCAAGATTCTCACATCCTTTGCTAAGCTGAGAGAGATATCTTGATATGCCCTGGATTCTAGCAGGGGATTTCAATATGATTAAATCTCTTACAGAGAATAAAGGTGGCACCAGAACACTAGGTAGAGACTCCATTGCCTTCCAAAACTTCATAAACAAAATGAGACTAGTGGATGTTGAAACAATAAATGGCACTTTCACCTAGAACAACAAGAGAGGAGGGGCTTCCCAAGTTGCCTCTAAACTAGAAAGATTCATAATCTCAGAGGACCTCCTTCTCACAGGCCTTGACATGTCAGCTCTAATCCTTCCCTTTAGAGGCCCAAACCACTAGCTTGTCTAACTTGAAGCCACATTTATGGGTACATCGAGGAATAGACCTTTTAGGTTTGAAAATGTCTAGCTCTCTCACCCTGACTTCACCAATGACATTGACAAATGAGGGATGGAATATTTGCCCATTCAAGGCACAAAAATGTTTATGTTACAACAAAGACTTAAACACATCAAGTCGAGACTCAAATATTGGAACAAGAAAGAGTTTGGAAATATTTTTAAAGCCAAAAGAGAAGTTGAACAGAAACTCTAGGGAATTAATCAAATCATAATCACAGATGGTTTTACCAAGGAAAGGAAAAGTCAAGCTGAGTCTCTTTAGAAGGATAGATAGGTGCATTCAAGAGGAGATATTCTGGATGTAGAATCGAGAGTGTAGTGGATTAGAGAAGGGGGAAAACACACAAGGTTTTTTCATAAATCAACTTTGGATCACAGGGCACATAACAGAATTTCAAAACTCAAAGATTTTCAAGGGAAAGAGCTTGTCTCCCACAAAGAAATGGAATTTTTCCTAGTACAACACTTCCTTAGCATTGCAAAGGAGCCTCTCTTAGATAGGTCACAGTTCCTTAATAATTTCACAAAGTATATTCCCAAGCTTGTAACAATGGAACAAAATCACAATCTTAACAGGCCAGTGTATGAAGATGAGGTCAGTGAAGTTATTAATGAGATGAAAAATGGGAAAGCTCTTGGCCTAGATGGATTCAATGTGGAATTATTCAAACCATGCTTGAAAATAGTCAAACAAGACATCCTTGATGCAGTGGAAGACTCCAGAAGATCCAAAATGGTTTTGAAGGCTCTCAATGCCTCTTTCCTAGCTGTGATTCCAAAGCAAGAAAAAGCCATGACACTAGACAGATTCAGACCCATAGCTTTATGTAATGTGGTGTACAAGATTATTTCCAAAGTGATCTCTAACAGACTCAAGACCCTTCTTCTAGCTCTTATCTCAGAGGAGAAAACTAGTTATGTGGAAGGAAGACAAATTCTCAATAACATCATACAAGCTCATGAGGTGGTACACTCACTTAAGAGCAATAAGCAAGCTAGAATGATCATACAGCTTGACCTAGTGAAAGCTTAGCTAGTCTTACATCAGGGAAGTGCTGAGAGCTTATGGTTTTGACCAAAACTGGATTAGATGGGTTATGGCCCTGGTATCCACGGCTAGTTTTTCAATCCTACTTAATGTCTCACCCTCAAGAAACTTTATGCCTTCCAGGGGTCTCAGACAAGGATGTCTGCTCTCCCCCTTCCTCTTTGGGCTCATGATGGAATGGCTAACCAAAGCGATAAAAAGTGCAAGTGCTAAAGGAAGAATCCAGGGACTGAAACTGACCATAGATGGAGCTGCTTCAACTCACCAATAATTTGTGGATGATACTATGCTGCAGGGTTATTCCCATGGTCAAGGAAGCCAAAGATTTTAAATAAATATTGAACGAATTTTCTATGGTTGCTGGAACAGAGGTAAGCCTTGACAAATAAAAAGATTTCTTTTTTAACACTGGCATTGCCATTCAGAGAAACCTCACCATAATTCTATGGTTTCAAAGGGATTAGTTACCTTCTAAGTACCTTGGAATGCCTCTTACGGACAAACCTTTGAGCAAGGGAGTGTGGAAGCTGTTAATTAACAAACTTTGGGACAAGATCAAGAAATGGACTTGTAGGTCTTTGAATTTGGCAGGGTGTCTTGTGCTTATAAAGGTTGTCCTACAGGCCATACCCATTTTCATGTTGTCAGCTCTTCTTGCTCCTAAAGGATTTATGCAATAGATCAGGAATATTCAAAGAGATTTTCTATGGGGCAAAGGGGAAAAGAAAAA
>APFE030810612.1:613-11787 GCA_000404065.3 Pinus taeda
TGTGGTTGTTCTGCTTAAAACTCATATACAAATCCTGGAAATCCATTGTGATTGGCCCAAGAGTGCGGAGCCGTCAGCGCCTAGGACAATGTCACAACCCCCCATGTGTATGGCAAACATGTGGGTTTTCAACTGATAATCCCCCATTTGAAGTTTGACATTTTCACAACGGCCTTCACATTTCATTGTGCCGCCATCTGTAATTTGAACTTGGAAGTTAGAAACTGCTCGTACAAAGCAATGCACCGTTTCTGCGACTTTTTGATGGATGAAATTATGTGTACTTCCACTATCTATCAAGACTACTACTGGGCGATGTTTAATAAACCCTCTGATTTTGAGCATTTGAGGGGAAGAAATCCCTGCCAAGGCATGCAACGAAATAACTGGTTCGGCAGAGACATTGTCCTGTTGGTTGTCGTCCTCTAACGGCTCATGTTCCTCAAGTGGAGGATCTTCCTCTGTTGAGTTGTAGTCAGTGGCATCTATTTGAAAGAATTTGGGCTCCTTACATTTATGACCTGGGAGTATTTTTCATCACAGTAGTAACATAGTCCTTGCTTCCTTCTTTCGGCCATTTCCGCAGGGGACACCTTTTGGACCTTAAGTGTTTGAGTTGTGTTCTGAGCCTATGGCGGACGACCTTTAGCGGGGAAATTTGGGCGACTGTATTGGGATACTAATGCACGTTCCACCTTACGAGCTACCTGGCAAGCCTCCATCCACGTGGGAGGGTGGTGAAGTATAACTTGAGCTTTGATGGCTTTTTTAAGACCGCTGATAAAACATTCCGTGTAGAACTCATCTGTGAGACCCCTAGTGCGGAAAGCTAAGCCTTCAAAAGTGGTAATATATTCATCCACTGTACCAGTCTATCGGACCTTAGTGAGATGACCCAAAAAAGAGTCTTCCTGTTCAAAGCGATCTCGAAGAGCTTTGGTAAATTGGGTCCAAGTCCTAAAAGGTCCATTGCAACGCTGATGCCATTCCCACCATTTCCACCATTCATTGTCGAAGTACATGCTCCCCAACATAAGCTTAGTCCCATCATCTAGGATATGATTCAATTTGAAATACTACTCCATTTGTGCTAGCCATGCGGACGTGTGAGAACTGTCAAATTTATGCATATTCAACTTGGGAGGTCGTTGACTGGGTGGTGGATGGGTGTGCCAGACATGAGGAGAGTGGCTAGATTCACCGTCATTGTATTCATGGCCATTATGCACCTCCTCGTGGGCTTGCTCCTTGCCCTTTGAGAGAAATTGATGTATCTGGAGACGTAGTCCGCAAAGCTCAGTTTGGATGGAGTTCACATTTTCTTCAAGTTTATCCATCCTTTCATTGGCCATCGCTTGAGCTCTAGTTGCTACCATACACCAACCTGATGAAAAATTGGGACCGCCAACAAATTTTTCACAATTAATTGAATGGTACCACCATGCTCAGCTCATCGTCCTTATTCTAATGGGCTAGATCACCAATAAGTGCCCCGGAAGATCTCAGACTTTTTTTTTTGAAACTCCTAACGGAGTTTTACTCCTTGATCAATACTGCAGTCGCCAAATCCTCAAAATGTCAATGCGGCCAAATCCTGCGACAATTAAACCCTGGTATAGGAACCCTTCACACGACTCTGTCTGGTGGATCTAAGAGATCTGAAGGCGGATCGGATAGCGTGGACGACGGAATGATTGCTTCTGTATATGATGAATCCTAATAGATCAGAATGGCTATTGGACCGATGTCTGCTGCTGCTGCACTCCTTGCTCAAGCGGATCTGGAAGAGATGATGATTGAAAAGGGAACTAGGTCTTGAGGAGTGTCAGGTGCTACAGATTGCAATATACATAAGGGTCTGGCAGTAGTACTCGGCCCAATGTTTCAGGGCTCTAACTAAGGAGGGTCGACCGTACCCTTAGCCATGCCACCCGACTACCCTATTGTACGGGCGAGTAATCTCTCTGAGTGCTGTTCTCGGTGTACTGTAGCCGCAAGGCGGCCGACGGTTTATCTATGGCGAGGTTTTCAGGGAGACTATGGGGCTTCCGATATACCCAGAGGGTACGTGGAAGACAATTTGTGCGCGGTTTTGTCTAATGCGCTACTACTGGAAGGGGTACCCGCAGGGGTTACAAGGGAGTCCAACAGACGTGACCACCTCTTGTATTTCCTGCGTGCATGCCTCCCCAAATCCGCAGATTTATGCGCTCAACGACAGATCCCGTGGTTTAAAGACGCCGGAACACGTTCTCGAGCCAAAAAAAAAATATGCTACAAATGGAGATCCCACGGCCCTGGAAAGTGCTTTGATACCACTTGTTATGCTCTTTAACCTGCAAATGATACCCAAATACAGAATATGCGAAAAAAAGAACCCAGAACACAGAATAGCAATGATTTTATTATTCAGAGAGTAATGTTCACTTGCCTCTTCGAGGGGGCAACCTCCATAGAGCAGAGCTCGATACAAAATAAACCGATACTCCTCGCAGGGAGTTTCAATCTTTATATATGACTATATATGCAATACCACGGCCAATACCGTGGTATTACTAATACCATCTATCTAATACTACGACCCATTTGCAACTAACTGTGGTTTCGTTATTAATTGTGGATTAACCACTTACAATTATTAATATGGGCTTTATTGACTCTTGACTATGACGTGGTCCCATTACATAGATAAGGGGGTTAGGGTGGGACCTTAACAGTGATGAAGTGAAAGTGTCATGTTCAAGAGTGACTTGCTACCATAAATTCTTCAAGTTTTCTTCCCCTTTTCCCCAGTCATTGCTGACTAGTACCTCTTTTTGTTTTGTCAAGCTTGAGGAGGATAACATATGCTTGTTCTATAATTCTCCCTTCGGGAAAACCTGTCGCTATTTAATGTTTTAACGATTCTAGTGACAATAAAACTCTGTCTCGTCTAGATGGACAATTTTTTCACTATTGTTTTAATGAGTTTAACGACAAGGATACTTTTCCCTTTTCATGTTTCGAGAGTTTGAAAAGGGACAAAAAGAAAAATCCATCAGTTCTTTTTCATAAAATAATCCCTTAGGTCTGAAAAAGGATAAAATAATACAGGAGGGATGACATTTCCAATCACTTTAACGAGTTGAAAAGGCTAAGCACTCAACAATCTTTTCATATTTAATGAGTCTAAAAAGGGTTTAAAGAGGACTCGATTTTGAGGAACGAGTGGTGTCTAGGGTAGCAACTGGTTCCAATGATTTTGGAACTTCTCAAAACATGATGATTTTTGTGAAGAGGCTGGCTAATAAGACCACTCATCGTAACTGTTCCTAAAAAAAAAGGGTAAAACAACCAAGTGAAAGCGTATGATCGGCCAAAGGGATGGTGGTGATGAGATGTACACAACGAAGGCTCAAAAGGCTGATAGAATGGCAATCACAAAGGTTAATTACTTGTAAATGGGTCCATTTTTTACAAGATTGAACCATGGGGAACTATGCTTGGATTCAGTTTAATTTTTACACAAGCTCTAAATGAAAAACCATACGTGAATGGTGGTCAAAGATGTTCAATTCACTGTTTAGCAATTCATATATGAGAACCAAAACTCACCTTTTACTTGAAGTACATGAATTGTAAACATAAAAAGTAGTTTTACCTTTCACTTTCATCATTTCTTTTCAAATTTGGGATTTTGGAGCTCTGGAGTGGTTTTCCCCCTCAAATTTCACTAGTCAATTTTGGTAGATCCCGTGGAATATTTCCCATGCCAACCGGGCCAGGTAGGAGCTATCCTTGAGCTCTTCATTTTCATTCCATCTTTTCTTGATTCTAAGCAGGATTTTCCACTTTCTGGGCCCTTTGGGTTCAAATATTTCATTCCCCAATAATCACACCTAGTTAGTATCAAAAGGTGTGATGCACACTGACCTGTCAATAGTCTAGTTAGTATGCATCTCACCTTGCTCAAAGGCAGGGTGCGATGGGTGTAGAAGGGAAACTTTACATAGTGTTTTTTCATCAAATTTTTACCTATTTTCACTCAAAATTGGATCCTAACTCATCTATTGTTTGCATTTCAATTATTTGTTGGATGAAGATGGTTGTCACATGGTGTGAACAAGAACATGAAGAGGAGGATATGATTGCTTTACATGACCAGGGCATAGTGGATGCATTAAGAAACTGTGCTTTACTGAAGTTTGTCCGTATATCCAGCATGAGACAATAGATTAGCTTGTTGCAGTATCTTCTCAATGCTTGGGACCCCATTGACCAGGGTTTCTAGATCAGAGGTAAATATTTTCCTTTCACGATCGAGGATATTTATTTCTTGACGGGTTTGTCAAGGCGTGGTGCCATTTTTTCACTATAAGGATTTGCTCGTGGGGGTGAATCCGTGAAAGATTACATTCATCAGTTCTGCAGGGATGGATCTCAACCCAGTAGAGATGGTAAGATAAATATCTAGGATGTTATTGATCGACCTTTGAGGACCATTTTATTTACCCTTTCTAGATTAGCTAGCAGTGTGGCCTTACATTTAGCTAACAGATCTTACATGCAGTATGCCTTGGAATGCCTGGGACTGAAGGTGTTCAATTGGTGTGAGGCGATACTTTCTATTGTGAAAGAACAAATGTCCAAAGTAAAGAATGGAAGAACCAAGAACTTTGGTTATGGATCCATATTGACTGCTTTTTCTTTGGAAAGAATTACACTGATGCAACCTCAAAACATTTCACTGGGTTTGCTAGCACCGAGGGAACCACTGATCCAGAGATGGGTGGATCTTATGGCTAGACATGCTGTCCAGTCATAGATCTCCTTCTCAGATGCCTTTTTTGAGTGGTTCAACTACCAGGAGATGGTGTTTGCGGAGTATCCATATGTCAGGATGGATTTCCGCAGCAATTTGGATTTGGCTTTACCAGCTGGTGAGCAATGGAGTGCTATAGGGAAAATGATTCGACCACATCTTTGTTCTGTTAGTTTATAATGTTTATGTGTTTTTTTATCTTAACAAGACTAAATAAACTCATATGTGTGCATAGATATTGGACCAGTGCGACCAGTGGCATGCCCATGGGAGGCAGATGACACTCCAGCAAGAGAGGCTGTAGGGAGGTCTGTCTTTTGGGATCTAGACATATCAGAGACCTTGGCAGTGTTGCAGGATCAGAATGAGGGCCTCACTCTTGGTATTCAGGATGTCATGACCGACAAGTTACCTTTGAGGTTACAGCGCCATACTACTAGCGTACCGAGTCATTAGACTAGGTTCCTGCGCATGATAGCATAGGTGGTGACATGTTATCATCAGCATCACTAGTCTAGTCTGTTTTTCTGCATTCATTTTGAGTTTATTGGTCAGATGACCGATTTTGTCTCATACCAAAAACATTTTTTAAAAACTATAAATAGCTATCTACTTTTGATTTTTGGAGTTTTATTTTAGCTAAGTGATGAAATCCTAATGCAAATGTTGATGTGAAATGCTTTCTTTACAAATGCTGCAAATGTTTATTTAACACATAATTTGCTAATGAATCAGTTAATGTGTTTAAGTTTATGGAAATGTGTTGATATTGAATGGAATCAAAATGCCTTTCCAAAATCCTAACTCTTAGAAACATGCGATAAATAGCTGGGTTCCAAACGAAATAAATGCTAGTAAGTTGTAGAATGGCAAGTTATGAATCTAGCCTGACAATGAGTTGGCTTATGCCACGTGAAATGGCATCAGAGAGAAGTTCAATCAACGTGCTATACTCAACGATGTTGTTTGTCAACCAACCAATACATATCCCCTTTAAACTCACTAACTTGCCACTTGGAGCAAAAATGGACTAGGCCATAGAAGATAAGTTCTACGTACTATGACTAGCTCTGTCGGCATACCCAACAAATGGTTCCAAAAAGTTTGGCATCTGCAACAAATGTGAAGTGGATTACCTAAACAAAAATGACAACTCTAAAAGAAAACATGCAATAAAAGCATATGTACAATGAGCTTAGTACACTTAATCAAGCATAGTAACGTTTGAGATGCAACCCGTTTCGGGGTTGCAACAGTGGAATCCCATCATAATCAACTAGCTCGTAGGCTCCTTTTGTCAATACTCATTTAACAATCTAAGGACCCATCCATAATGGTTCAAATTTACATACTCCTAATTTGTCAGAGTCCTGATCGTAAAGCAAGACCAAGTCACCTTCTGAGAAGACACGAGGCTTGACATTTTTGTCATATTGCGCCTTTATGTGTTTCTTATGTGCTTCATTAGCCAGCGTGGCATCACGACGGGTTTCATCCAGAAGGATTAATTCCAAGAAATGAGCCTCTTCTTCAAAAGTTTCAGGAAGCAGATCGATTGCAAGCTTGAGGGATGAGATTTCTCACTCAATTGGTAAGATTGCTTCCAGACCATACACCAACTAAAAGGGCATAAATCTGGAAACTTTTCTCACCGAAGTCCTATATGACCACAAAGCTGAGTATAGGATTAAATTCCAATTCCATTTATGGACTCTGATCATTCTCTGTAGCATGCTCTTAAGGACTTTGTTGATTGCCTCAACTTGTTCGTTAGCCTACAGATAATATGGAGTAGAACTATCATGGGGCAATCCTAATTTGGTAGTTAATTCGATCATCATGTGATTGTGAAAATGCAACCCAAGATCTACGACTATAGCCTGTGGTACACCAAACCTAGAAACTACATGATTAAAAAAGAAAAGAGCAGTTGTTTCACCACTGTTGTTCAATGTAGGCATCACCTTAGCCCATTTTGTAAAATAGTCGACAGTGACTATAATATACCCACACCCCTCGGCCGAGGTGGGGTTACATGTCATGAAATCAATGCCCCATTTAGTGAATAGGCCAAAAACAACAACTCGATGCAGTGGTGCAGGTGGTAATCTGGTTTTCCGATCAAAAATATGACAAGCATGGAAAACTCGGACTGCAATTATGCAATCTTTGAATATGGTGGGCCAAAAGTAACCAGCTCGTAAGATTTTTTGTGCAGTAGCGTAACCAGAAAGATGACCCCCACAAGCACCTGAATGACAATCATTCAAAATGTTTTCGGCCTCCTCATGTGTGAGGCACCTTCATAGAACCGTATCGACACCACGATGATAAAGTATATCACCAATGATCAGATAGTATTTGGCTTGGTATCGAATATGTCGTTGTTCAAAGTGAGAGGTGTTAGACCTAAAAGCTTGGGTTTGGAAATAGACTAGTATATCCCCATACCGCAGATCACTTGACGATATCAGAAACAGAGTCTCATCCATGATTGATGCTTGGGATGTTAATCATTGGATGAGGAGGGAAGGTCACAAAGTAACTCTACAAAGACAAGAGATTTCTTTGATTTGGATTTGGTGAATTCCAAATCAAACTCCTATAAAATGGATATCCATTTGGAATATTTTCCCCCAACTAATTGATGTGACAGAATGTAAGTCATAGGGTTGCAATCTGACACAATGGTAGTTTTTCAAAGAGTACATAGTGTCGAAATATCTGTACTGCTTGAACGGCTGCTAAAGCCAACTTTTCAACATAAGAGTACTTGATTTCTATATCATTAATATTACAACTTAAATAATATATAGGATGTTCAATTCCTTTATCTTCTTGCACTAAAACCATAACTATGGTTGTATCTGTAGTGACGAGATACAGGTTGAAGTATTTTTGATAGTCAAGAGCATACATTAATGATGCTTTTATCAGGGAATATTTTAAAGCATCAAAGGAGGCTTGCACAACTTGATCCCAGTGGAAGGGTACTCCTTTTCTCAAAAGACATGTATAACCTTTAGTGAGCTTAACATAATGTGGAATGAACCTCCTCAAAAAGTGAGCTTTCGCTTGGAGTCTCTACATTTGAAGCAAACTTGAAGGTGTAGGCATGTAAAGGATTGCTGAACCTTAAATGGGTCGAGTCAAATTTCGTCCTTAGAAACTACAAAACCAAGCAATCAACCAAAACCAACACAAAACACACATTTGTGTGGATTTATTCGTATTTTGTATTATCGGCAACGTACAAATATGGCTCTCGAATGTTGTGGATGATCAGTCTGTTTTCGTGAATGGTGTTGGGTTGTGTTATATTCTTTCCATGACTAACCTACGTAGTGAATCGAGAGGTTAGAGGGGCGGTGGAGCTACCCTTGTCCAAGGGGTTTAAGGGGGGTGGGTAGCCCCCTTTACGGGGTCTAGGGCAGCGCCCCGGGAAATTTTTTTTTCGACCCTATATTAGGTTGGGTGAACTGGCCTATGGTTTTCGGTCCATGGTTTTGGACGTGATGGTTTTCGGTCCAATGGTATTGGATGCTCGGCATGTATAAATATGTATTGTAACATTGAAAGGAACATAATGAAAAATCAAGCTGGTAGTCCCGGTTTTGGGATCCAGTGGGAAATCTCTGTGTATATGTGTTTTATGTGTTATGCTCTCGCATTTTTATTTTTCCTATGATTTATAATTCATATGCAGGTAATTTCTGTACGGGGTTAAAACCTACATTTGGTATCAAAGTTGTTTTGGCTTCAAGGGGACGCCTTTGTTGCTGAGGGGTTTCGATCGGGCCTATGGTAGACACTGTTCAGTGGGAGATCTGCGAGATTGATTCTGGTGGTGAAATAAGATGGTGAGCAGTGGAAAGATAGAGATTGAGAAGTTCAATGGTCAGAGTTTTGAGTTGTGGAAACTCAAGATGGAGGATCTGTTGGTGGATAAAGATTAGTGGATCGCGGTAGATCGGGGTACTAAACCAACGGGAGTGACTGATGAAGAATGGAAGAAGTTGGATCGAAAGGCAAAGAGCACAATACGATTGTGTGTCTCAGATTCAGTATTGTTGAATGTATGAGGGGAAGCTACGACGAAGGCTTTATGGGACAAGTTAGGGACTTTGTACCAATCTAAGTCTCTGGTGAATAAACTGTTCCTGCGGAAAAAGTTGTATAACCTGAGGATGAAAGATGGAGACTCAGTGACAGAAAATCTGAATGCATTTAATACTGTGGTAAGTCAGTTATTATCTGTTTATATTAAAATTTCAGATGAAGATAAGTGCATCAGTTTGTTGTGTTCTCTACCAGACTCGTGGGATAGTCTGGTTATTGCAATAGGTAGCAATGGAACTACTTTGCAGTTTGATGAAATAGTCTCAGCCTTGCTGACGGAGGAGATGAGACGGAAAAATATGGACAAGCAGAATGGTGATGCCTTGTCTGTACGAGGACGATCCCAGAACAGAAACAAAAATAAGTCATCGAGTGGGAGATCTAAATCTAGAGGGAGATCTAAATCTCTAGGAAAACCTAGAAAGGTGGTGTGATGGAAATGCGGAAAGGAAGGGAACTTCAGAAGGGAGTGTAAATCTAAAGCTCATGATAAAGGAAAGGGATCTGATGATGCTCCTTCTGCAGAGGCGAAAACCACCTCACATGAAGGTGGGGATGTGTACTTGGCTTCTTCAAGTACACATGTAGATCATGAGGCATGGTTGATTGACTCAGGTTCATCCTTGCACTTCACTCCCCATAGAGAGTGGTTCTGCGAGTATGAGAGATACGATGGTGGTGATGTCTTCTTAGGAGATGATAGGAAGGCTAGAATCATTGGTCGCAGAAAAGTAAAGTGGAAGTTGCAAGGTGGAAGGGTTAGAACCCCTTTCGGGTATTCTGCATATTCCTGCGTTGGCCAGAAATCTGATTTCTGTAAGCAAGTTGGATGATGTAGGTGTAAATACATTGTTCGAGAAGGATACCTACAAGATGGTTTGAGGAGCACTGGTATTGATGCAAGGAGTTCGGATTGGAACTCTGTACAAGCTGTAAGGTAGCACCGTTGTTGACGGGTGCAATAGTTCTATGGTTCCTGAAAACAGAGCAGAAAATCTAGTGGTCTCTAGAGAGAAGACCATGTTGTGGCATCAAAGGCTTGGACATATTGGAGAGAAGGGCCTTTGAATACTTCATGGTAAAGGTATGGTAGAAGGTATGAGTAATAGCTCTCTGGATTTCGATTTCTGTGAAAATTGTGTATATGGGAAGTAGAATCGAGTGAGTTTCCCCTCTGGTGGTAAGAGGACGAAACAAATATTAGAGCTTGTGCACAAAGATGTGTTTGGACCTGTGAAAGTTCCATCACTAGGTAAGTCTGTGTACTATTTATCATTTATAGATGACTTCTCAAGGAATACATGGATATATTTCCTTAAGAAGAAATCTGAACTCTTTGATAGATTCAAAGAATTTAAGGCTCTGGTGGAAAATCAGACAGAGAAGAAGATAAAGGTGCTGAGGACAGATAATGGTGGAGAATTCTACAACAAGGAATTTGAAGAATTCTGTAAGAAGTGTGGTATAGAACGGCAGAAGACTACTCCATATACACCTCAGCAAATGGAGTCGCGGAAAGAATGAACAAGACGTTGATGGAAAGGGCAAGAAGCATGCTCAGTGGTGCCGGGTTAGGACAGGAATTCTGGGCAGAGGCGGTGGATACTGCATGTTACCTAGTCAACAGGTCACCTTCAACAACGTTGGAGGATAAGACTACACAAGAAGTATGGACTGGTAAGAAACCCTCTCTTTCACATCTGAAGGTATATGGATGTGATGCATATGTACATGTTCCAAAGGAGAAATGAACCAAGTTGGATAGTAAATCTGAAAAGTGCATCTTTATTGGGTATAAGGATGTTTAAAGGGTTATAAGCTTTGGAACCCAGTAACAAGGAAGGTTGCGTACAGTCGAGATGTGGTGTTCAGAGAGGTGAAAGATGTTATTAAACATGAAGTCCAACCAAAGGAACCTCTGAAGATTAGAGTTTGAACTAAAGGAGGAAGAATCAGACTCTGTAGAAGAGGAGGAATCAGAAGATGAAGAGCCACAAACTCTGGCTGTGAGAAGATCAGCTCGAGAAAGAAGGCAGCCAGAAAGGTATAGTCCATCTGCTTTCTATTCAAACTTTGCTTTGTTTGTTACTGATGATGATCCCAGAAATGTGAAGGAAGCAGTGGATTCAGAGGATGGAAAACTCTAGAAAGAGGCCATGGTTGATGAAATGGCATCATTGCACAAAAATGAGGCTTGGGATCTGGTGGAGTTTCCGGATGGAAGGAAACCCATTGGCAGCAAATGGGTGTTCAA
>APFE030810612.1:13999-25264 GCA_000404065.3 Pinus taeda
AGGAACATAATGAAAAATCAAGCTGGTAGTCTCAGTTTTGAGATCCAGTGGGAAATCTCTGTGTATATGTGTTTTATGTGTTATGCTCCCGCATTTTTATTTTTCCTGTGATTTAGAATTCGTATGCAGGTAATTTTTGTACGGGCTTAAAACCTACAACTTCCTTGAGGTACAAGTTACTATATTCCAATAATATATTTTAACAACTTAATATTTGATGAATTTTCTTTTTTATCCTAATCCTAAATATGCACATACACTTAGCTTGTCACATTTTTATTTTTAGTTACACTATTTAGCATGTATTTTGTTAAGTTGAAGATATTACATCTATACTCTGTGTAACACATGCACACATGCACACATGCACATGCATATGCCTATGTGCATGTGTTTCACTTTCCCCGCATGTCCCATGCTTACACATAGAAAGGGAGAATGTATGTGTGTTTGTGCTCAACAACCATGGAAATATATGCTCACACATCCTAGTTGCATGTGTGTCTATTGCCGTGTGCATAGAGACATACACATATTATTACCTATTATATTTATTTTTGTACACTATTCCAAACCTCCTCTAGGGAGCCCATGCATAACTTCTTTGACATTGAATGACAACATTCATTTTTATCATTATCATAGATGAAAAAAATGAAGTAATTAAAGTATACGTGAGTCTATCTATGTTCAACCCCATTGTAGTGCTAACTCAGTCCCAAAGATGAAGTGGTGTCAATAAATCAAACTCTTTGTGACCTAAGAAGATTCAATTGTACTCATCTTAGACATTAATTTGCAAGTTACTTGTGGGTTATTCTTATTATGGAGTCTACCTAATAAGATTCATTTGCACCTATATTAGACAATAATTTGCAAGTTACTTGTGGGTTCTTTTTACAAGTGAGTCTAAATCATTTGTAGATCTAAAAAACTCTTGGAATCAAATTTAAATGCCAAGAATGGAAGAAAGTCCCCCACTATGGATGATTTAGGTAGCCATGTTTTTATCAATATTTTATGGAGCTAGTTAATTTCTTACACTCTTACTTCATTGAGTAGTTTGTTGAGTTGATTTTTTCAACATTCTTAAGTTTTAATAAAAAAGGGATAGTTATATTAAAAATTCATTGTAAATTACAAAATTGGAGAGTCTAATCAATCTATTTTTTATATACAAACATCATGTGTGGCCTTGAAATGACCACATAAATGCTATAAATAAGAATGCCCACATATAAATAATATTATTTGTTATATTTATTTTTGTACACCTGGCCAAAGCTCTCCTAGGGAGCCATGCATAACTTCCATGAGATTGAACGTGGTTGTTCTTTTTTGTAATTACCATAGCTGAAAAAAATGTAGTCATTAACAAATACTTGAGTCAATCTCTATTGAGCCACATTTTTGTGCTAACTTCAGTCTCAATATTGAATTGGTATAAAAATTTCATTGATTTCATTTATGTCTTCAATTTTGAATTCATCTAGTGGTATAGTGAGTCGAGTTTTTCAACATTAGTAATTTATAATAAAAAAATATATAGTTATATTAATGATACATTGTAAATTTCAAAATGAGAGATTCTAATCAATCCTAATGGTCAATACAGATTGAGTGGGCCTAATGGTTAATAAAACACGTTTCCTCCTAAGAGGTTACAAGTTAAGAACGAGTGGGGTCTCATACACCAATTTAGTGTCTCCCTTGGCAGTGACCTTCAAATTATATGACTAAAATAAAATTGTATAACGAAAATAATCATCCCTTATTGTAGATACAAATTCCATATATAGCCTTGATATGATCAAATAAATTATATAAATAAGACTTTTTTCATATATTCATACTTCATTCATATAATGAATATACAAGTTTTATATTGATGCATTAATGATATATTTTTCATTTCCAATATTCAGTTTGAATTTGGAATGCTACATGATAATTTATATTAACATAGGACCAATAATAATAATAATAAAATTTGGAACTATATCAAAATGTTATCTTGTAAGGGTAGAAAATTCCTAAAGGCTATATCATACATGACAAAATTTGTTGATGTTGTTCTTCATTTAAACCTTCAAATCACCTTTCCTAGATCTGTGGTGGATTGTTTTTTTTGTGCTCTAGCTATTTTTAATGATGTTAGTTGCACTACATTGTAGTTTTAGTAATTAAAAAAACTATTTTTGCATGACAATTCAGAGAACCTTAGCTAAAGAGCTTGAAATAGTTGGGAGTTTGAAAATCATTGTGAAAAATTTGTGCCTTTTGGAAATATTTTCAGTTCTTTTTCAAAATTCATAACTTATCTAAGGTGAGCTACACATAGTTTTACGGATTTATAGGCCTAAAATGATCATAGATTATTACATTTTATCCTTTCAAGATTTGAAAAATGAGTTTAGAATTAATATACTCTTAAATAGAGATATTACTCAAGTTTTAAACTACTTCATGACATTTATCATACTATGCCCCAACATATTCCACATTCACTGAAAAATTAAATAGGGAAGGTAATTGAGTAAAATTTATATTATACTACCTAACCTTCAACATAGTAATATTCTTTATAAAATCAATATTTTGGATTTTTTTTTTTTTTAGATGAAATCTTTTCAAACACATTATTAAGAAATCCATATATTCAATTATTCTCAATTATTATACAAACAAAAAAAACCATTTTCTCGCTACTTCCTTGAGGTATACATGATTACATTACAATAATATATGTCTAACAATGTGACATTTTTTGAATGTCCTTTTTTCTTCTGATCTTAAAGATCCGCTTGTAGAGCTTGTGACATATTTAGTTTCATCTCAACAATCGTAACATATATTTCATTAAGTTAAAGATCTTACATCTATAGTCCATATAAAAGATGTAAGTATACACATGTAAATGCATATCCATAGGTCTTGGTTGTATGAGTTTTAGTATTCAGTTATGCATACATACCCATACCCACTTAGTGTAGGAAGATACAAGCAATAAAAAAGAAAGTCCTATCACCAACTGGATTTTTGGTGTTTGGAATAAATTTGCAAAGAGTCCCACTAGTGCATACAAGTCTTAATATCCATTATATTTATATTTGTACACATTCCAAAACATCCCCTAGGGATCCCATGCATAACTTCAATGACATTGAATTAGAGAATTATTTTTTATAATTATCATAGTCAAAAATAATGTTGTCATTAAATTATACTTCAGTCAACCTCTATTTAGTCCCATTGTCATGTTACCTCGGTGGCAAGCCTGCATTGGTGTTGATAAATTAAACTCACTGTCAACTAGAGAAATTGATTTTTACGTATCTTAGACGGTAACTCACAAGTGTCTTCTAGGTTATTTTTGTGAGGGAGTGTAAATCATAAGTGAATGGAAAAACCCTCTTCCAATAAAATTTAAATGGTATGAATGAAATATGGTTATCCATTTTGAATATTTATCTAGCCAGGTTTATTATGATTATTTTGTCAAGTTCACAGATCTCTTAAAATATGACTTTATTGACAAGTTTGTTGTGTTGAGTTTTTCATCATTTGTTATTTTGAATTAAAAAATGATAGTTAAATAATGATTTATTGTAAGTTACAAAACTGGAGAATCTAATCAATCCCTTTTTATCAATAGAAATTTCATGTGTCGCCTTGAAATTTGAGTTTTGTAATGCTATTAGAGCCCCCCAAAAAATATTAAGTAAATGTGAGTGAAGTACCAGTTCTTCAAAAAACCTTCAAGTATTATTCTTGTATTTGAAGGAGAGAACATAGTTTTATTTATCATTAACTTATTATTTTTGATGGAAGCAATCGATCTCTTAAGAACAGTTTGTTTTCGAAATCCCTCATTTCCCTTGATATAGAAGAGAGAAGAATCATATAGAACCTTTGAACCAAGGCTAATTTTCTCTAAGGACCTAGCAATAGAAACTTATTCTCCTTCCTTAATTTCAATTTTGGGTTTCTCTTAGCTTTGATCATATTTCACCTACCACCAACAAGGCATACTACAAAGGGGTCCATCACTAGGCCTTCACTAGAAGGGGGAATCATAACATTTTATTCCTGACTATAAAGCATAACTTCATTTCATATCTTCATAACAAGGAAGAGAAATGGAAGGGGGAGGGGAAAACAATAGGGTGCAAAAGAGGGATTCAAGGATAGATTCTTCCATAAGGGCCAAGGAAAGTCCATTGATGAGTGGGGATGGTGAGGTGAGGGAGGAAGAGGGGCCAACATTATGGTTGATATAGGCGTTAAGAGAAATAATATGAGGGAGAACAATAAGTGGGGGAGAGGGTATTTTTGACATATTGGGTTGAAGGATATTAAGTTTAACCTTCAATGGAGAGCAACACGCACACGATCTCATGTTATCCCATTCAAGTGAGGAGTACTAGAAGAATTTTCAAGAGGCGATAATTTGTGGAGAGGAAAAGGGATGATCCCAGTAACTAGAATAGGGCCTCAACTCTGGAATTTTTGCTAAATTCCTCTAACTTTGTGACATTGATGACACTACAATAGAATATTCTAGTGATCCTCCATTTTTAGTGGGATTAATCCATCTAAGGAAATATCCACATTAGTAGTAAGATTACCTTAGAGGAATACATCCCCTTAGATCTAATTTATTTTGAGATCCTCCCTCCTCTTTCAGATAAAAATAGGCATTTCAAGGTAAAACAGATCTTTCACACCCTCGATTTGGTTTTAACACAAACATGAGAATTGTTAGGTAGAACAAATGTAGTTTCATAGAAAATAGAAACAAAATTATCACAAAGTAAAATGAATCTAACCCATGCTAGATTTGTTTCCACTAGACACAAAACATTACAAGATAAAACAAATCAATGGTGACCTATATTTTTTCTTAGCACAAACATAAGCGTTGTGGGGTAGAACAATTCTAGCACCTGCTATACTTGTTTCTACCACAGACAAGAACATTGTAGGTTAAAACAAATCCATTTCCCATTATATTTATTTATAGCACAAACACATGAAAAAAAAATCATTATAGGGTATCACAATTCTAATGTTCACAAGATTTGTTTTTTATCACAAAGAAAAGCATTGCAATGTTAAACAAATATAGTGCATGGTAGTTTTTTTAAATTTTTTTTTTTTTTTTTATTTGATTTGATTTTTTTATTTTTTTTATTATATTATTATATTATTATTATTATATTATTATAGCAAAGCAACAAATATTGTAGACTAAAACAAATCTAATGGACATTATATTTTTTTCTAGCACATACACATGCATTGTATGGTAAACAAAAACCTGATGTAAGGAAAAACATAAAAAAATGCTTTGCACAGTAAAACAAATTTGGTGCATGATATATTCCTTTTTAGTACAAATACTAACATCGAAAAATAGGAAAAATATAACACACACTAGATTTCCTTCTAGCATAATCATAGGAATTATGCTGTAAAATAAATATACTCTGCATTAGATTTGTTTCAAACACATATACAAACATTCTAAGGTAAGACAAATCTACTATAAGGAAGAACCTAAAAGCATTGCACGGTAAAAAAAAAACATCTTATTTGTGCTATATTTGTTTGTGTTAAACAAAATCTTTGTACATCAAAACAATATTTTATGTCCTAGATTGGTTTCTAGTACAAAGGAGAGCATTACATGTAAAAAAAATCTAGCCCACACTAGATTTATTTGCAGCATAGACACGAGCATTGTATGGTAAATTAAATTTAGTGTAAGGAGCATTGTAGGATTAATTTTTTTTACAAACACAAGCATTGCAGGGTAAAATAAATCTAGCCTGCTTAGATTATTTCTATAATAAACAAAAGCATTGCAAGGTAAAGTAAATCTAGCTTGCCCTAGATTTTTTTTTAGAAAAAAACAAAATCATTGTAGGGTAAAAAAATATAGCATGCACTATATTTGTTTCTAACAAAAACACACGTATTGCATGCTAAAACAAATCTAATACACAATCGATTTATTTCTAGCGAAAAAACAAGCATTATAGAGAAAAAAAATATAGGACATGTATATTTTTTTTGCAACAATCGTAAGCATTACAACTTAAGTGAAATGTTATGTGGACTATATTTATTTTTAGCACAAAAAAAAACACTCTAGGGTGAAGAAAAATAACATGCACTAGATTTGTTTCTAACATAAACACAAGAATTGCAAAGTAAAAAAAATCTAGCACGTGCTAGGTTTGTTTCTAGAAGAAACAAAAGCATTGAAGGGAAAAGAAAATCTAGAGTCTACTAGATTTGTTTTTAATACAAACATAAAAATGATCATGAAAGAAAAATATAACATGTTCTACATTTCCTTCCAGCACAAAGAGAACCATTGGAAGCTAAAAAAAATCTAGCGTGCTATAATATTCCTTTCTAGAAAAACTATAAGCGTTACAAAGTAAAAGAAATCTAAGATATCTAGCATGCACTATATTTTTTTTTCAAGAACAAACAAAACCATTACACAATAAAATAAATCTAGCGTGGGCTAAATTTTCATTTAGAATAAACAAAAGCATTGCACGGTAAAAAAACTATAATGTGTGCTAGATTTCATTCTTGAATAAACAATAACATTGAAAGGTAAAACAAATCTGGGGCATGCCAGATTTGTTTCTAACATAGACAAACATTGTAGGATAAAACTAATCTAGCATTGGATAAAACACAAAAACGTTGTAGGGTAAATAATAATCCTAATAAAAAACACTGAAGGGTAAACCAAATACAGTGGGCTCTTGATTCATTTCTAGCACAAGCTAAAGCATTTCAACGTAAAAAAAACCCTATTGTGCAAAACATTTATTTTTAGTACTAACTCCAACATTATAAGGTACAACAAATCTTGCACCCACTAGATTTGTTTCTATCAGAAACATAAGCATTGTAGGGCATAATAAATATAGCAAGCACTACATTTGTTTTTAACACAAATGCAAGGAGTGAGGGTAAAAAATATCTAACATTTTCTAGATCTATTTTCACACAAACACAAGCATTGTAAGGAAAAGCATATCTAGCACGCATTAGATTTCCTTCTACCACAAACAAAATCATTGAAAGGAAAAAAAATCTAGAATATGCTATATTTCCTTCTCAACAAAAATAAGGATTGCAAGGTAAGAAAATCTAGCCCATGTTAGATTTATTTGTAACACAAAAAAACATTTTAAAAAAATTTCAAGGTAAAATAAATCTAGCACACACTAGATTTGTTTCTAGCACAACCACAAACATTGAAGGGTAACGCTAACATAATCATTATAGGGTAAAAATATAACCATTACATGGTAAAACAAATATAACAACCATTATATTTTTATTAACACATACACAATCACTTTAAGGAAAAATAAATATAACCCACTCCAGATTTCCTTCTAACACAAACACAAGCATTGCAAGCTAAAATAAATCCAACATGTTCTATCTTCCTTTCTATCACAAAAAACAAGCATTGTAACAGAAACAAATTTAGAAATCCTTAGACGTTTAAAACCAAAAAATATAATGCAAGGTAAAATCATTCTAGTGCACTTTAGATTTATTTCTCAAACAATTAGAAGCATTGTGATGTAAAAACAATGTAGTACACACTCAATTTGTTTCTACCATGAACAAAAGTATTGCATGGTAAAACAAATAGAGCACATGCTAGAATTATTTTTAGCAAAAAAAGAAACATTACAAAGTAAAACAAATCTAATTTTCTCTACATTTCCCTTAAGCATAAAGAAAAACATTTCAAGGTAAAACAAATATAGCACATTAGATTTGTCTCTAACACAAACACAAGGATTGCAAAGTAAAAAAAATATAATGAAAGGGAAAATACAAAAGAATTGCAGGCTTTTTTTTATAGTATAGTAAAAAACATTACAAGCTTTCCATGTAGCCCAAACAAAAGCATTGCACACTAGAATAATCTAACATGGACTAGATTTGTTTCTAGTACAAACAAAAGTACTGTATGCTAAAACAAAGATAGGGTGAAATAGATTTATTTCTAGCACAAACACAAGAATTGCAAGGTAAAATATATTTAGCACTTTCTATATTTGTTTCTAGAACAAACAAGTGTTGTAAGGTAAACAAAGTCTAGTGTAAGAAAAAAGAAAAAAGAATTTCTTGTAGCGGCTATAACCACCCTCCAAAATTTTGCCTTAGATTTGTTTTGGAGCCTCCATACCAAAGTTCACAACACCATGTCTTTCTTCGTCAAGTACAAAAGCTCTAGTGATTTTCTTACAGAAAGACAATCTGTCAATCAAACCTTGATGCATTCCCCTCATAGGTTGTTCACCTGGACTTGGTCGAGCAGCGCGCTGAGCAGCTCCTTCAAGAATTTGTGCAAATCTGGAAGGAAAACAACCTTCCCTCCAGAAATTGCACAATCCTGACTGGCAGCCTGTTGGGCCCAAAAATTATGCAATTTTGTTAAGAAATATTCACCTAGAAAATTACACAATCATTCCGAGCTGGGTTGCTCAACCGAGAATTTTCACAAATCTGGGCAGTAGTTAGCACGCTTTGAATCCATCTACCAGTGTTATAAAATCATTGCTTAACACATGGAGAGGAGGTGGCTACCCATTATATAATGCCAGAGTGTCTCAGGCCACTAGAACTCTTGAAACAACTGTGCTCTGCTTTCATAGTGAAAATGTGTTTTAACAGAGAAAATCCACCAAAAATCAATATCTTGGACTTTAAAAGTCCTTAACTCCTCCCTATCCTCCCATCAGGTCCACCTATTGGTCACTATTGCAAATCACAATGGCTCTGTCCCTTGTGTTTCATAAATGTATTAAGAATTGCGATAATGCATTAGGGATGGCTTTCCACAGACTTTAAATTATATGCAATGGCCTTAAGGTACTATTTCGGGTCTAGCATATCGCATCGGTGTTTTCCCCTTCACATTTTGTTTAACAAACGAATTCGCGAAATGCATTGAAAATGATGCTTGGAAGATCTCAAGATCCATGTAATATGGCTTATAATATTCATTTGGTCTGGTCCATCGGATCACATGTATGCAAGTACCATCACCCCGCTCCATTAGGCTGATCCGATTGCAATATCGCAATCGCTCATCGCAATAATCCTTGGGTTGTTGTAAGTGCCTCTGCAATCCACGATAGTGATTTGATGATGTAATATGGGCCGTCGGTTTGCACGCTTGATGGACGGTTCAGATTAACTCCACCAATCGCTGTCGCAACTTTCATGAGCTCTGCGCTGATAATCGCTGATCATTGTCGCATCTTCTATGTGGATCCTGCCGATCCCTATGGAAGGTCACTGCTGATTGTGATCCGTCACTCAGATGTGGGTCGTTGATTGGCCAGATCTGACGGCCACTGTGCATCACTGATTCTGCCTTTGATACTTTGTTTTTCCATTGATTCACGGGTTTTTGCCTCTTGATAGTGGTTTGAAAGGCTTCCTTATGCGTTTTTTCGTTGTTTTTGGCATGGTTTTCTTTAAGTTTTGAAGATAGAGAGTGTTTTTTGCATCCATTTAGATCACACCTTCCCAATGAAACAACTTTTGGACCACCAAAAGTTGGTTTTCAAGCATTGTTTAAGTGAGGATACAACTGCCTCACTTTCCCAATCTCTATCCATTTTTCACTGCTGGGTTTTGAACCTTTGAGTCCAATTCTAAGGTACTCCATGTCTTCTCTGTGAGTAGTCCTCAACTTCCTATCCAGAACTATATCTTCTTATAGCTCATTGAGGTATTTAGGCAATAGATCATCAATGGAACGCAATTGACTTTACTCTTCAGGATCTTCAATTAATGAAGGTTCAAATAGTCTTAAATTTTCTGCATTTACTACTGAATAGATGTGCATGTATGTTGGCAGATCAAGGCGGAAAGCATTCTCACCAATTTTCTCAAGTACCTTAAAAGGCCCATACCTTATTGGCTTCAACTTCTTTCCTTCACCTTGCATTTGGTCCTTGCTCATATACAGCCAGACTTGATCACCAACTTGGCAGCTGTGCTCCACCCAGTGTTTATCATGCCTTGCCTTGTATTTGGCTTGGCTCTTTTCTAGCTATTACTACACTGCTTGGTGAATTTATTGGATATGTTCAATGAATCTGGTTGCTTTGTCCACATCAATGTGTCCAACAACTGCTATGTCTTTTTCAAAAACAAAATCCAAGGGAGACCTTGGTATAAAACCAAAACAAGTCTCAAAAGGAGATCTCTGTGTAGAAGAATGTTTGGCATGGTTGTAAGCATGTTTCACATAACATAAATGTTCATCCCAAAGCTTGGGATGCTTGTTGCAATAATCCCTGAGAAAATGGATCACTGTCCTGTTGACTACATCTATTTGGCCATCTGTTTGTGGATGAAGGGTTGTGCTTTTATTCAGTTTGGTGTCCATTAATTCCCATAGAATTGACCAAAACTTCCCAACAAATCAGGAGTCTCGATCAGATACTACGGAAGTGGGTAACCCAAAATGCACCCAGACATGCTGAAAGAACAATTTCGCTGTTTGTTCAGCTTTAATATGCTTATTACAAGGTATTAAAATACACATTTTCTGAACCTGTCTACAATAACACATAAATAGTCATGTCCCTTTCTAGATTTTGGCAATCCCCCAACAAAGTCCATGGAAAAACTTTCCCAAGGATGGGAAGGAACTGGTAGTGGAGTGTACAAGCCTAGTTTTCTATCGCCGGGCTTTCTTTTAGCACACACGGTACACCCTCTTACATATCTAGAAACTGTTTCATTCATTTTTGGCCAATAGTAGTATCTTTGTAGATGTGCAACTGTTTTACTTACCCCAAATTGACTTGATATTAGGGAAGTATGTGCCTCCCTAATTATGTTAATTTTGTTGGTTTTCAAGCCTCTGTGGGAGTTATTTGTAGCTTCATTTTCCGGATTATCCACAGTTTCCAGTTCAGTCTGTCGACGTTTCGAACCCCAACGGGGGTCCATCATCAGGACACTTCTGAAAGATAGAAATGAAATGAAAGAAAGATGAAAGATGATGAGAGAAGGAGCGGGAACCTGCTTATAAATACATAAAGAAACCCTAAAATGAGAGCCGACACTACTTTCCATTATTTCAAGAATTTTATAAAATTTTATTTGAAATTTAATTTATTTTTATTATTAAGATTAATTATTCCATTAATTAATAAAATTATTACTATTAAAATGATTATTATTATTAAT
>APFE030810612.1:25777-43566 GCA_000404065.3 Pinus taeda
AATTTTAATTAATATATTATTTTTAATATTTGTCATAATTTTAATAAGCCACCTTTTCTCTATAAATTATATTAGATTGATTATTTATAATAATTTTTAAAACTTAAACCCTAACTTATTTTATTTTATTAATGATAATTAGATTCATTTTTATTTTAATTTCAATTTAAGCCCTAAATTTAATTTTAAATTAATTAATTAAGTCATTAATTAAATTTAATTTAATTAATATAATTAATTAAATTAAATCAAATTAATATAATTAATTAAATAAAATTAAATTTAAAAGATTTGCGATGATTAATTAATTAATTATTAGTTATTAGATAGAACTCCTGATTGAAGGTCTATTGATCTTGAGCTTCCACGGGCTTCGAGGGGGTAATTCGTCTGATGAGGGGAAACCAGTTTCCACTGATTTCAGTTCCATTGTCCCTGTTGAGGTTCCAAGGGAATTTCATAATTACAATGGCCTCTCTCATTTTCCTTTTATGATAATTGTCCTCCCTTGCAATTACCTTGGCGTCTTCCAAACACATATGATGTTTGGTCTTGGATGAGTGCTCTGCAAGGGCCGACGTACGGGATCTGTTATTCTTTATGTCAGCTGCGTGTTCTTTAAGCCTTACTTTCAGCGATCGACCTGTTTCCCCAATATAACTACTACCACAAGAGCAGTCAATCTTGTATACTCCCTTGAGCTGCTGACGATCTATGTTGTCCTTAACTGATTTCATCTTCTGCCTTATGGTTCCACATGTCGTAAATTGCGTATCTATGTTTTTCTTTTTTAGAATTCTCGCAATCTTGTCGGTAACCCCCTGGATGTATGGAAGGTAAACCCTCCCCTGATTTTCTTTGTCCTCAGGGGTACGCTTGGAGAGGGTCCTGTCGTGAGCCCTTTTTATAGCCTTCTTGATACTCATTTCTTTGTACCCAATGTTTTTGAAGACAGAGGTTAAGTGCTCAATCTCCTCCTTTAGGTGATCCGGGTCAGAAATCCTGAAAGCCCTGACAGCAAGGGTGTTTAAAACGCCAGATTTCTGGGAAGGATGATGGTAAGAGTCGGCATGAAGATAGCTATCCGTGTGAGTTTTCTTTCTATAGACCTGGTGTCCGAGAGTTCCATCCTTCCTTCTACTGATCAGGACATCAAGAAAGGGAATCTTACCATTCTCTTCAAGCTCCATAGTAAATTTGATTTCAGAGGATAAGGAGTTAAGATGATTGAAGAATTTCTCAAGCTCTGCTTTGCCATGGGTCCACTTTAGGTTGGTGTCATCAACGAATCTTTTCCACCATGCTGGTTTCAAGTGGAATGAGTCAAGGGCCTTTTTCTCAAAGTACTCCATGTATAGGTTAGTGACAATAGGTGAGAGCGGGGAACCCATGGCAACTCCTGAAATTTGTTCATAATAGTGATCTTGAAAACTGAAAAATGTGGACCGTAAACAGATTTCCGCAAGTTTTGCTCTTTGAGGATCGGTGGCCCTCTTTATAACCTGTACAGCTTCATCAAGGGGAATCTTTGTAAACAATGATACTACATCAAAGCTTACTAGAATATCATCTTCATCCACCTTCTTATCTTTAATAAGATTAACAAAATCTGTTGAGTCTTTTATGAAGGAGTCTGTGTTTCCAACCAGAGGTTTTAGGATTTTGGCTACATACTTAGCTAATTCATATGTAGGGGAACCAATAGTGTTAACAATTGGTCTGAGAGGTACCCCTTCCTTATGGATTTTCGGTAATCCATAGATTCTAGGAATGACCTCACAGGTGGGCATCAACCTCTTTTTCATTTTGTCATCCAGGTTGGTTTCCATGATGGCCTTCTTGACCTGCTTCATCACCTTGGGAATTGGGTTAGAATTGACCTTTCCATAACTTCCACAGCTTAAATGCTCATTCATTCTCCGAATGTAGTCTTCCTTGTTTAACACAACGGTTGCTCCACCTTTATCAGCTTTCAGAATCACTATTTCATCATTATTACGGAGAGACTTGAGAGCCTCTCTCCCTTCTTTATCAAGGTTACTCCTTGGGCGCTTGGATTTCAATAAGGCTAAAGAACATTCTTGTCTTAATATTTCCCTGTCGTTTGATGAAAGACCCTGTGTCCCATTTTCAATGTTGCAAATAATGTTTTCAAAAGGGATGCTCTTTGGTGAGACTGCAAATCCCAAACCCTTGCTCAAGATCTTAGTTTCTTCAGGATTGAGAATTGTGGATGAGAGATTCACAACCCTTTTTCCGAGCGAATTGTGAGCAGAGGGGTCACCAACCCTCTTAGTGATATCATTATTCTTGGAAGTATTATTATAATTCATGATCCTTATATCCCTACCCCTGTTATTGTAAACCATATTACTAGCTGTACTTTCTGTCGAATTCATGTTTCTAATTAATGTGCTGGGAATATCGCCATTTATATTACCCCTACCATCACTTGTATTATCGCCATTTATATTAACCTGCCCATCACTTAAATTATCGTCATTTATATTATCGCCATTGTTTCTTTCATTTCATTTCTATCTTTCAGAAGTGTCCTGATGATGGACCCCCGTTGGGGTTCGAAACGTCGACAGACTGAACTGGAAACTATGTTAATTTTCTCTATTTGTGGAATGCATAACTTTCCCAAATGATACAAGAGTCAATATTTAACATAGTAGTCGATTTCTTCTATCTTTTTACCATTACTTAAAGCTGCATATACATCTTTAAAGTATATATCTTGAGCATATTGTTCAATGTAGCTTGCATGCATTACTGGGTTATGCTTAAGTATAGTGTATGCATTTATGATTGATCTGGACAACATATCTACAACTTTATTGTGTATTCCCTTTTTATATCTGATGACTAAATGAAACTACTATAGGAAACCCATCCACCTATAGTGTCTTGACTGCTGCAGTTTAGTTTGTGAGTGCAAGTACTGAAGTGGTTGATGATCAGTATGTATTATTGTTTCTTTGCCCATTAAGTAAGGTTTCCACCTCTTCACACTCTTAACTAATGCATACAGTTCTTTATTATCATATGTAGGATAATTAACTACTGTAGAATTAAAAGTCTCAGAATGGTAGCATATGGGTTTACCATGTTGAATCAACACTACTCCCATGGCATAATCACTTGTATCCGTTTCAATCTCAAATGGTTGTTGAAGATTTTGCAATGCTAGTACTGGTGCTGTACTAATTTTTTCTTTCAAGGTGTCAAAGGATTTCTGTTGTTTGCCTCCCCACTAAAACACCTTGTTCAATCCTATCAAAGCATGCAAGGGAGTTTCAATTAAGGAAAAGTTAGCAATAAACATTCTCCAATATTGTGCTGCCCCTAGGAAGCTTCTAACTTCTGTAGCAGACTTGGGTTTAGGCCAGTTTATAATGACTGCAACCTTAGAGGGATCTATCTTCAGTTCACCACCCCTACAATATGATCCAAATAATTCAAATATGTTTTGCCAAATTCACATTTTGATAATTTAACATAGAGATTTTCTTGCATCAAAACATCTAGAGTCTGATTCACATACTTTAAATGTTCTTCCCATGTCTTACTAAATACAAGAATGTCATCTAGATATACAATTACAAAATCACCAATAAAAGGCTTGAGTACATCATTCATTACTCTCATGAAAGTGGCAGGAGCATTAGGTAAACCAAAAGGCATAACTAGACATTCATACAAACCTTGCTTTGTTTTGAAAGCAGTCTTCCATGCATCTTGCTATGCTAATCTAACCTGATGGTAACCGATACATAAGTCCAACTTGGAAAAGTAAACAACCTATTTTAGATGATCCAATAGATCATCAATGCGAGGAAGGGGATAACGATTCTTGATCGTTATTTTATTCAGTGCTCAATAATCAATGCACATCCTCCACGAACCATCCTTATTTCTCACCAACACTATTGGGGATCTGCATGGTGATGTGCTTGGTCTTATGAACCCTTTCTCAAGTAGCTCCTATACGTACTTCTTGATTTCTGCATTCTCTAAAGTAGATAACTTGTATATTCCGATGTTAGGCAATGGAGAATCTTGCTACCAATTAATATCATGTATAATTTCCCTTTTGGGTGGTAGACCTTTAGGTTCTTGAAATAAGATATCATATTCTTAAACAACGTTTTCTAAATTAGCTTGTTGTTTAGCATCACAACCTTCAAATACATTGGTTTTATCAGGTTTCTTTTCATCTACAACCATTAATAAAAATTTCTTGCATGAATTTACAATTCTTTTCATCTGCCCTGAGTTTATGAGACTATAATTATTGTTGAGTTTATGAGCTCTTACAATATATTCGATTCCATGTTTAACGAGTTGGTACTTATTTTCAGCTCTATAGAATATGGCTTTTCTATCATACAAGTAAGGACTTCCTAAAAAAATTCCACATATATCTAAGGGAACAATATCTAACTCAACCTCATCCACAAATGCTGACCCAAAAGAAAACCTGAGTTTACATTGTCTAGTCACTTGTAGTTTTACTTTATCACATACCCAACCTAATGGATATGGCTTCTTATGAGGTGTGGTTAGCAGTCCCAATTTATTTACAATTGCTTCAGAAATTAAGTTTACTTGTGAGCCACTATCAAACAAAGTATCAATCTTTTGATGCTTGGAAATAACTCTAATATGAAAAGGCTCATGCATTTTCCTCTCATTTTCTTCACTATCAATAGTTTGTGCATAATTACTAGTAGATGCTTCAGAATTTTTACCTTTTATACCTGTGGCTGCGATTGTTGTTTCATCACCTAAGTCTAACCCCAAATATTTTTGTATAGTAGCAGCAATCTTCTTCTTATTGCCATCGAACTTCTTGGGTTTCAGCTCTGGGTGCAAAGACTAGCAATGTTCATCATCATGTCCATCCTTCTTGCAGTGAGTGCATGAAGGTTTGGCCTTTTGCATAGAATTTTCCTTCCTCTCTTTCCATTTCTACTTCCTCTTTTCCTTTTTCTTGCTTGCAGTGGGTTTTGATGATCCCCAAATCTTTGGGTTCACATTCTTGCCTGTAGCCTCTAGATGTGTAGCTTGAACATATAGCTCATTTATGCTAGTAGGGTTAAACATGAGAATGATATGTATCAAATAACTGTGTAGACCACCTATATACTTCAACAAAGTTTCAGGTGAGTCTAAATAAATGCCTAGAATCAAAGCTCTTTTCCTAAATTCTTGGGTGTAACTTTGTACACTTTTCCCTTTTAATTGGCGAAGAGTTTGCCAACTCATCATAGCTTGCTGCATATAAGCTAGTGGATAGAATTGTTTTTTAATTGCAGAAACAAATCCACTCCAGTCAAAAATATTTTTACCATGCTTCTTCAAGTCAGCTTGTGTCCTTTCTTCCCACCATATCAAGGCTGTTCCTCCAAGGTGTAGGCTAGCTAACTAGATTTTACTTCTGTCTGAATCAATGCTTTGCACCCTACAATACACATCAATATTTCTAATCCAGTTATCTAGTTTCTCTGCATTTAACTCTCCATCATATATTGGCAAATCAAATTTAAAATCTAATTTAATCAAAGATGTTTTCTTCTTTGTATTTTCAGGGCTAACAGGAGGTGTGGATAGAGGATCCTATTTTCCTTTCCTTTTGCATTCATAATGGTGATCTCGAGGAGATTCTTCTGTTGCTTTTTCTTGTTTGGAAGTCAAAGAATCTTCAAATCGACCTTTCTTAAATTCTCTATACATTTTTTCTACCATGGCTCTCATGGTCATGAAACTGTCCATGAACTGAAAGTTTGATTCCAAGGCAATTTATTCTGCCATTTTCCTCCTAGGATAGACTCTACCAATTTTTGGGTTAGTTTCAACCAATTCTCCTTCTCCTAATTTAAGCTTTGACCTAGTTATCATTCACTGACAATCTAGCACAAGATTGTATAACCTTAGGAAACCTAAAGCTCTGATACCACTTGATCTGTTAATGAGATCTAAGACAATATAATGTATTACAGACTTATGTGCATGTATTTGTCTATGTCATTTTATGCAATGGAATGATAAGATTTCAAAATGAATAGACAATGAATCAATAAAGGAAACATAATAGACAACACTTAACACAACAAATTTAATAAGGACTTCACCCAATACTCTTGGGCTACATTTTCTGGTCCAGCCTTTAGTGGTGTTCTCTCTATTATGTCTTCAAGCAGAGTTATTTTACAATAGTGAGCTCAATTTGAGCCTCACCACAACAGAATAAAATAACAATAGATTTACTTGACCCTCTCAAGTTTTCTATGACTACACAGACTCACTCAATGCTCTTTGTCTATGTCCTAACTCTGTCTTGGCATTTGCCTGCAATACTACTTCCCTTGCTGTGCTCTCTGTTTGTGGCTTTACAACTAATGTTGCCTGTTCGCTTCAAGTTCCCGTCTCTCAGTCTCCCCAGACTTTGCATGCATTGAATCCCTCTGCCAGTGTTATACAATCATTTCTTAACACATAGAGAGGAGGTGGCCACCCATTCTGTAACACTAGAGTGTCTCTGGCCTCTGAAAAACCTGAAACAACCGCGCTCTACTTTCATAGTGAAAATGTGTTTTCACAGAGAAAATCCACCAAAACTCAATATCTCAAACGTCAAAAGTCCTTAAATCCTCCCTATCCTCCCATCGGGTCTGCCTATTGGTCACTATCGCAAATCGTAATGGCTCTGTCCCTTGTGTTTCATAAATGTATTAAGAAATGTGATAATGCATTAGGGATGACTTTCATTGGGCTTGAAATTATATGTAATGGACTTAAGGTACCCTTTCGGGTCCAGCATATCGCATCGGTGCTTTCCCCTTCGCATTTCATTTAACAAACGAAACTACGAAATACATTAAAAATGATGTTTGGCGGATGCAAAGATCCATGTAATATGGCTTATAATATTCATTGGGTCTGGTCCATCGGATTGTATGTATGCATGTATCATAACCCTTCTTTGTTAGGCTGATCCGATTGTGATATTGCAATCGCTCATCGCAATAATCCGTGGGTCATTGTAAGGGCCTCTGCAATCCACGATAGCGATCCGACGATGTAATATGGGCTGTCAATCTGTGTGCTTGATCGATGGTCCATATTAAATCCGCTAATCACCATCGCAACTTTCATGAGATCTATGCAAAAAATCGCTAATTGCTGTCGTATCTCCTATGTGGATACCACCGATCCTTGCCAAATGTCACTGTCGATTGCGATCCACCACTCAGATCTGGACCATTGATTAGACAGATCTGACAACCACTGTGCAACACTGATTCCGCCTCCGATACTCTATTTTTCCATTGATTCCATGGGTTTTTGCCTCCCAATAGTGGTTTGGAACGCTTCCTTATGCGATTTTTCCTTGGTTTTGGCATGGTTTTATTTATGTTTTGAAGACAAAGAGTGTTTCCTGGATCCATTTGGATCAAGGTAGCATACTAGAGGCAATGAATGCAAGAGGAAGGTTGTTAACAACACAAAGGCAGAACAAAGTTGCAATCTCAAGCAAATCCACTGGTGATAAAAGAAACTTTGGACAAAAGCCATGACGTGATGACGTGACATGAATATCGCATGAAGCGTTGTAATGTAATGTCTTGTCAAGTGTAAGTCAACTGTCGATAGTTGAATGTAATAGTCATAGAGTAGATGAAGAGTCATGAGGATAGTTGAACTATCAAAAAGGGGGATGTCAAGAGTTACCACACCCTTTTCTATTAATATTCCCTCATAACTCATTATAAGGGCCTTTGGTCAGCCAAGCTTCTGATAAGACTATTTTGGAGAGAGATTGGACAATATTGTAATGAACCTTGGCTTCTCCACTGCTCAAAGGTAGTACGTCTCTTTGGAGGAGCAGGTGGTTGTGGCTATAAAATTCTCCTATTGGAACTAGTGGTTGGACATGGATGTATTGTATCACTGGAACTTACACTTCCTAATATAACAAGGGCCAACACGTTTCATGCATATGTTGTATTGTATTCTACACTATCTAGTTTACTCTAAATGATATATGTATTGGTTTGCTTACACATGCATGTATAACCTATTATGTATAAGTATGTATGAATCTTTTGGAAATGTGCTATTCGTTTAACCATCACTTTGGATTTCTCACTAACTTTCCTTCAATGTTGTGATGTATATTTTCTCATGTGTTCCCTTCCAAACATAGTGCTATGAAAAGTTTCCAAAGGGCACACTCATCTCAACCCCCATGTGTTAGAACCTCTCATGCACCTTCCTTGACTCGCTACAACTATTACACACTTGCTACCAACAAAGTTAACTTACTTGCCTTTGTGTGAAATCATAGTCAAGGCATTACCGTACAACCCACTACTCAGACTCCTACACCAAACAGTCTGAGGTCTAATTGGGACTGATTACCAGAGTGATCACCTTACATGTTGGAAGATCCATCATAGTTAATAAAATTATAGTGTAAAACAAAAGGGAGTCGTCTATAGAGGCACAGGAATTGCCCGAACGACCAAAAGTGGCCGGAATCCAGGAAAAACAATTTCAAAAAAATATTGTAGAGGGAGTGTTTGAATTATGTTTCTTATGGTGGAAATGGACTCACCACCATTAAAATATTCTAGGGCACCTAAAATTATGAAGTTTGACACTTTTACTTGGATTTACAACAAATTATGCCAGATTTTTTCAAAATTTCCATAACTTTCAAGGCAAAAAAGCATAATTGTTAGACTACGGAAAACAAAAGAACGAAAACAAGAACTACAAAATAAAACACATTGAGCATGTTATAGATTTGTTTCTACTGCAAGAAAAACCATCGTAGGGTAAAATAAATGTAGCACAAACAAAATGATTGAGGGGAATAACAAATCGAGCATGTACTATATATATTTCTATCACAAACAAACACATTGCAATGTGAAACATATCTAAGGCACCATATATATTTGTTTCTCTCAAAAAGAAACATTGCAAGGTAAATTAAATCTAATACACCTTAGTTTCTTTCTTGAAAAACCACCAACATTGCAAAGTAAAATAAATCAAACACATGATATACTTTTTCTAGCAAAAAGATAGAAATTGCAAGGTAAAATAAAACATGCACAAGCTAGATTTGTTTTTGGCCCAAATAAAAGAATAGAAAGGTAAAATAAATCTAATCTATGTTAGATTTATTTTCTAGCATAAACACATTTGTTGCAAGGTTAGAAAGAAAAATCTAGTGTGCAATAGATTTGTTTCTAACATGGAGAAGGATTGTAAGGTAAGGCAATATATTTTAAGGAAAAACAAATGCAAAAGCATTGAAATGTAAAACAAATGTAAAAAAAATAGCATTAAAGGGTAAAAAAAATCTAGCATGTAGTAGATTTGTTTATAGTATAAAAACAAGTATTGCAGGGTAAACAAAATCTTGCATGTACTGAATTTGATTTTGGTACCAAAACAAGAATTTCAAGGTAAAATGAATCTAGCATGTACTAGATTTGTTTACAGTACAAAAAAAAGTATTGCATGGTAAATGAAATCTTGCATGCACTAAATTTTATTTTGGCATTAAAACAAGAATTGCAACGTAAAATGAATACAACTTTTACTACATTTCTTTCTAGCACAAACATAAGCATTATAAGATAAATGGAAAAACCTAGTTTAAGGAAAAACACAAAAGTATTTTGAGGTAAAACAAAAGAATTTTAGAGTAAAACAAACATAACACATGATATATTTGTTTCTATCACAAAAAACCATTGTAGATGAAAACAAATCTAGCACATGCTGGATTTATTTCTAAGACAAACAAAAGAATTAGAGGGTAAAAGAAATCTATCACGCAATATATATATATATATATATTTTTATATATTATATATTTATATATATATATATTTATATATATATATATATATATATATATATATATATATTATAGAACAAACATAGACATTTCAAAGTGAAAAAATATATATTATGAACTAAATTTCCTTCTTGAATAAATACATGCGTTCGATGTCAAAGAAAATATATTACATTTCCTTCTTGCATAAACATAACCACATTGCATACATTTAATTTTTTTTGCCTGTCTTTTTTCTTTTATTTCTACTAGAAGGAAATATAGCATGCACTAGATTTGTCTTGCATTGCAATGTTGTTATTGGAAACATGGTTATGTTTATGCTAGAAGATAATGTTGTATGTGCTAGATTTTGTTCACCCTAAAATGTTGTTACTTGGTCATTTTCACTAGAAATAACCTTATGGGTGTTAGGTTTCTTATAACATTGTAGTGTTATTGGAAACATGCTTGTGTTTGAGTTGGAAGAAATCTACGATTGCTAGACTTGTTTTGTTGTAAAATGTTGTTGTTGGAGATTTGTTTTGTTTTGTGATAGAATTTAAAACACATATGATGGGGACTATGCCATGGAAAAAAATATAATCTCTAATTTGGAGTTTATGAATAAATGTAATATTGATGTATTCTATACTTTTATTCTAATGCACAAGTATGAAACTACAAAGCGACAAGAAAAAATTGTTTAGAAACATGGATTAGTTTTCTCTTGAATATCTATAAGCTTCCAAAATAAATTTCACTAATTTATAGATGCATAATTTCACAATATTCTTCATCAACGTAACTATCTAACAAAAATCAAGTCTACACTTTTCAAACACCTAAATTTTAACATCCCTCTTAATCCAATAAAATAGTATGTCCTCATATATGTAAAGGTAGGGAGTGCTAAAATTGGAACTAAAGGACCATCCTTTGGTTTCCCAGCTTCTAAAGATCTTATAACATTATTTGTACAAGTACATCAATATTACAAGTGCCATTTCAAAGTTAAATACGATGTTTGATATGGTTTATATCGATATCTAATAGTTATGCATATTTATTATAATATAATTATATATATATATATATATATATATATATATATATCATAATATATATGTATATTATATATATATATATAATATAAATATATATATATATATATAATATATATATTATGATATATAATATATATAATTATATTATATATTTATTTATTTATTTATTTATTGTAATGCATATGTAATATACATTTGATATGAAGTAGTGGATGGTGGCAAACAATCCTTTAGTAAATATAAAATGACTACCATAATATTATAAATTATTTCATCGATATTCATTTTTTTTAAGTTGTGTTTTGTCTAAAATATAGAGTCACCTTTACATGGTTTAACCTTAATTTAAAAATACGATTAGGTTGTTACAAAATAGGTATGAGCTACAATGGAAAAAGTAATTTGGAAAAAAGGGGATTAACTTTACATCTTGATTAATGGTCAATTTATGTGACTCGGAAGGGTTGAATTTACAAATACTAGAACTTACTATGCTCAATAAAGGGTTTATGTACAATATGTTATAATTTTGGTAATTGATGCCACTCAACCACATTTGACTGTAGAGGATGTTGATGGAGTGGACACACATCAGTGGAAGATCATGTATTTGAGGTTGAACATTGGTAAAAGTAATTCTTGAAGCATGTATTAAGTGTTATTAGGAGTATATTTTTTTTTTAAGAAAATACAAATATAATTTACCTTGTTTTATAGGTCAATGTCAAACCAGGCAGTAACTCCATAAGGCAAAAGTGATTCGACTGTATTATTCCATCAGGCAGGTGTTTGTTATATACATGAGGGAGAGACTATTTAGTTCATCTCCCGATGATTGTTCATATTTCTAATTTATTTATTTACATAAATTCACCCAATCACAAGCATTAGTTGTCAACATTCCCCCCCTTAATCTGAAGGGATATTGGTGAGTCCAAGCATCATTCTGAATCGTTCAAGCTTTTCTCTTCCAAGCGCTTTGGTGAAGATGTATGCAATTTGCTCATTTGTGGGAACAATGATGGAGATGGATTTGTTTGGCCTCAACATGATGTCAAATTAGATGATATTTAGTATTGATGTGCTTCGTTCGATCATGGAATTTTGGGTTCTTGGCCAACTTTATTGCAGAGGCATTATCAATCATGAGTGGAGTTGATTGTACTTGTTTTACCTGCAAATCTTCAAGAATTTTCTTGAGCCACACAATTTCTTTTGTTGCTTCAGCTGCTACCACGTATTTTGCTTATGTTGTGGAATCTGCTGGAACTGATTGTTTGCGTGATCTCCAGGAGACAGCTCCTGATCCAAGACTCATAGTATATCCTGAAGTTGATACTCCAGTTTCTTTGTCTCCATCGAAGTCTGAATGAGAGTATCCAATCAAGCTGAAGTCGTCCACCTGTGTGTACTTGATTCCAAAGTCTTGAGTTCCCTTCAAGTACCTTAAAACTCTTTTTGCAGCAGACCAATGTCCCTCACAAGGATTTTGCATAAACCTGGAGAGGATTCCAATAGCAAACGAAATGTCTGGTCTAGTAGTAGTTAGGTAGTTGAGACTTCCTACAAGCTGTCTATACTTTGTTGCATCCTCAAATTCTTTTCCTTCAATAGATGTGAGATTTAAGTTTTGTTCGATTGGAGTAGTAAGAGGATTGCGCTTTGTCATGCCAAACATGTTCAGAAGATCTCCAATGTATTTCTTTTGAGAAAGAAATATGGACTTTGGATGTTGGGTTACTTCAATGCAAAGATAGTAATGAACATAGCCCAAATCAGTCATTTCAAAACTTTTCCCCAATTCCTTCTTTATGGATGCAATGTAGCTTTCATTGCTCCCTATCATTAAAAGATCATCTACATATACGACAAGATATACAACTGTTTTGCCAACTTTCTTGACAAATAAAGTTGCATCATCAAGATCAAAATGTTTGAAATTGAGTTTCAGAAGATGCTCAGTTAGTTTTTCATACCAGGCTCACGGTGCTTGTTTGAGTCCATACAAGGACTTCACAAGTTTGCATACTTTATGTTCATGTCCTTTCACAACAAATCCTTCAGGCTAGGACATAAAACATTCTCTTTTAAATCTCCATTTAAGAAAGCAGTTTTTACATCCATTTGGTGGACTTTCCAATTGTTCTGAGCTGCTAATGCAAAGAGTGTCTCGATGGTAGCCCATTTTGCTGTGGGGGAAAAAGTCTCCTCATAATCGACCCCTTCCTTCTGTGCAAAACCTTTTGCCACAAGCCTAGCTTTGTGCTTGTCAAGTGAGCCATCAACTTTATACTTGTTCTTGTAGACCCACTTGCAGCCAATTGGTTTGGTTCCTAATGGAGGATCAACCAGCTTCCAAGTGTCGTTCTTTATGAGGCATCATACTCCTTTTGCATCGCTTCTTTCCATTCATCATGAGAAGCAGCTTCCTTAAAGGAAGTTGGTTCAAAATCTGTAGACAAGTTCAATTCACAATCATAAGAAACATCCATATCAACAGGTGAATTAGAGTCATCTACATCACCTCCATTTTGCCGGTTTGAATTTTTGGTTCCTATCTTTCCAACTTCATCAGGATGAACACTTTCAAGTGTCTTTGTCAGCCACTTTGGGGGACCTTTCTCAGATGGTCCAGGCTGCTCTGTTGATTGAGTTTGGACTAAATCAAGATTGAGTCTCCCAATTCTATCAATTACATCACTTAAAGCATCATCCATTGTTGGAGTTTCATGTGGGGGAGAATGTTCTTCAGAAGAAGATTCCACATGTTGATCTAGTAAAGGAATCCCCCCTTCAAGATGTGGAATCTGATTATCAAATTCTTGAAATGATTTTGCTTTTGCGAACCTATCTAAGCGATTAAGTTGCTGCTCAACAACATTGTCAGTTTTGGATGATTCAAGGAAAATTACAACTCTAGATACAAAAAATTTCTTATTTACTTCATCATAGAGGCGGTATGCTTTGGAGGTGTTTCAATACTCCAGAAAGATACACTTACGACTTCGAGCACCAAGTTTGGTTCTATGTACCTTTGGTATCAAGGCATAATAGGTGGAACCAAAGACCCTGAGATGCTTTACCAAAGGAACATGTCCATACCACATTTCATATGGAGTCTTACTTCTTATAGCATTAGATGGACATCTATTCTTTATAGATGCAGCACATAGAGCAACTTACATTTTTGAAGAAGAGCATGGATCGTACCATATTTAAGATTGTCCTATTCATTCTTTCAGCTACACCATTCTGTTGGGGATTATAAGACACAATTGTTTGATGTTTGATCCCATGTCAGCGAAGATAGTTTTCAAATTCATTTGATGTGTATTATTTTCCATTTGTTGGACACCTAATCCTTAATGGGTTAGTGTGGAAGCTGAATAGACAAAGTAGTCCAAGAGACCTTGGGATGTGAATCCCAACGGTCACGTAATGTACTATAAATGTATATCATTTGTGAATAAAAATTGTACTACATGATTTATCTTTCCTATTTTCTCTTGCTCCCATGTGTGTTTAACATGGTATCAGAGTAAGCGAATTCTGGCCCTGCTCATATTTGAGTCACTGTTTACTTGTGACCTTTTGTTGTGTTTCTCTCACCAGACCTATGCAGTGACCATTAATGTTATGTGGGTCGTGAACTCTAAGTGCAGTGATATTACTAGTTGATTAATTCATGCGCTGGTGTCTGGTGTTGAAGACCGTGCAAAACAAAAAACGTTGAGAGTTAAGAGTCCTGGCGTGTTGGCTTTGCCATCCCTGACATTCCTGACCTTTGAAATCTGTAGGTCTCTATTTTTGGTCTCTGGCTTCCCATCTGTCTATAAAACGTTTGCTCTCTGAACATACATTGAATTAAAGCCTGGGCGCCCAAAGCCTGTCAGCGCTACTCATCCTCATCGGATTAAAAGTTGTCAGACCTGTCACTCTATCATTGTTTTAAACTCTAACGCTCCACTGCTAGTGACTGAGACCCATTTCGCTGTTTTGGACCTGCATTGTTATCACAGTCGTCTGCAATAAATAAATGTGTTGAACGCTGGCTATTGAATGGTATCAATGCGTTACACTGCCTACTGAACGGTATCAATGTGTTACGCTGCCTACTGAACGATATCAATGCGTTACGCTGCCTACTGAACGATATCAATGCGTTACGCTGCCTATTGAATGGTATCAATGCATTACACTGCCTACTGAATGATATCAATGCGTTACGCTGCCTATTGAACATGAAGCTGCTGATGAAGTTTGTCGATGGCATGTTGAAGCGGAAAAGCGTAGAGTCCCTGGTTTTGTTTTAAGGATTACTTTTAAAGCGGAGACTCCGACAAGGTAACTTCAACAGGTTTTTTAATTATCAAGACGAACACAATTGCCACGATTCATTGGATTATATACGAGAGATTCTGTCTATGAATGCTGAACAGAAGTGCGTAGATTAAGGGCTGCCGTTCCCAAGGTGTCATGATGATCAGCTGGTGTTTGGTGTTGATATCAGTAGCATGAGGATGGATAGAGGTTGGTCCTTACAACCCAGGCCATCGTAGTTGAGAAGCCTAAAAAGCCGATGTCTGCTACTCCTATTCAGGGGATGACCGTTTTAGATTAGCTCTCTACAATGTTGAGGTTGAAATTGAGGACTGGGCATATGTTTCTGCGACTATGAGACATCAAAGTTTTGTGCTCACTTCCATTGTGCAGAGGCTGTCTGATTTTGGAAAAGGATTATCTAAATTATTTATGAGGTGTAGAAAAAAAAATATAGTAATGCTATTCAAATATCCTTATTCAATCTCTTTTACAATTGATTATTCCATCATTCCAGTTCGCACAGGAGATCAAGCATACTTTCCCTTGCAAGGTAGGTAAAATACAGGAAACCAGGGGTTACAGGATACATGTATTTTGATCTTAGTTTTATGTTGAACTTGAGGTGAGAAGAATTTGCTTAGTGGTGAATCAGTTAAAGTTTTGGGAAATGGTCATCTACAAGCTTCGGTTCGTGCTCCAGATGCCGAGATAAAATTGAAGACACTGAAAGAAATAGTCAGAACTCGACGATTGGTAATTATAACAGTTCTTCATTTTGGTAGGTTAAAATGGTCTTCATATGCATCTGATAAGGAAAAATTTTAGCACGCACTTCACTGTATTGTAGGACGGGGTGAACAAGGTCTAACCGGTGTCTTTGATGGACTTACCCTTATTGGCAATGACCCCAAAATTGAACCACTGCAATTTAATGCAGCCATGGCACTTTCAGCCATAATAAACTCAACAAAGGCTATGCAAGTAGAATGATGAAAATCTCCAAGCAATCTCAAGCGAGAAACCTCACCACAAAGCATCTCAAAGAAGACCTTCAGATCTGATTAAGAAACCTTCCTGTCAATATTTGTACAGTAAATTGTCCGGGCGCACATTTCTCGTTCTTCTTGGGTCCTTGGAAGAAATGTGGGGTTCACTGGAGAAATTGCAGTTTTAGAAGGTAAGACCCTGACTGGATAATATCCGAGCATAGTCCTAGCAAGACTCAGAGCTGCTCTTGCAACACTTTCATCAGTAAACTCTACGAAAGCAAAACAGAGAACTGAGTTAGGATCACCACAGACACGGCAATCGATAACCTGCCCACAATTGATAAACAAAGCTGCAAGTTGCTCTTCTGTGACCTACTGATCAATGAATGAGACATAAACAGTTCTCCGAATGCTGTCTTCTCGCTGAGCTCGGCTTGTTCTGCTGTTCAATCTGCATTTTCCTTGAATGCTGTTGTGTACTTACAATTATTCAGAAGATTTTGTGCTGGTTGGTCTATTGATGGGTTGCAGTCTCTTCTTCCATTCTCAAATCTCTGCTGACAATATCAATAATCTTGCTGCCATATTTTGGAACTAAAATATTTGTTGTGGATGCAATGAAAAGTGCCAGAGTTGCAATAGTCTGCTCATTAAGCCACCAGCACTTGCCTTGCGTTTTTCTTTAATCTGTAGGATTTTCTTTGTGTAGCTTGAAGATATTTAGCAGCTGATAGTTTAGCAGCAGTCGAGGGATTTCTTCAAAATATTAGAGGATTTGGGTAACTGTTGGCTAAATATAGAAGGCCTCGGTGATATTTGTATAATTTTCATAGTTTCAAGATATCTCTGGTTGGTTTTTTCCCTTTAAGTTACAGGGATTTCTTGTGTAACTTGAAGATATTTAGCAACTGATATTTTTCTGTGGGATTTTGGAGGATAATTAAGCTGTAAAAAAATGGCTAAGCTTGAAAGAATATTAGAGTTATTGAGAACTCTAATCGTATCCACTGCTGACAGCACAATCATAATCAATAAAGAAATTATTGCTGACATTCAAAAGTGTATACAAAATGCACAAGAAAAGATAGAGTTTTTGCAGCTTGAGACAAAGCTACAACAGGAAGAACTACAACAATGGAGTCATCATTCTGAACCTGTTTCTATTCAGAAGATTGAAACAGACTCCCATAAACAACAAGTCAATAATGTTACAGTTCATTCAAATAAAGCAGCAGTTGTACATACAGATGCAGAAACTCAGTCTGCACTTCCCAAGCCCATCATCAAACCTTGGGAACAACTTGTCCACAACAAGCACAAAATTGGTCTTGGATATGACAAGGAATTTTCCTTTCATATTCCAGACTACTCAAAACCCATTCAGTTTCAGAGTGCTGGTTTCATTCATGATAGTTCAGCTGCTCCTCATGATAGTTCAGCGTCAGCTGCTCTAGACTCTGCCCCTCTTCCACAACAACAACAACAACAACAACAACAGATTGTGAAATGCCAACACTGTGATCGAGTTGGCCATTTGAAAGATCA
>APFE030810612.1:45127-64008 GCA_000404065.3 Pinus taeda
CCGATTGGTCCATGAATTCTATTTAAAGCGCATGGAGGGTCATTTGTAGGTTAACCGTGCATGAGAGAAGCTGATGTAAATTTTCATTCTTTTATTAATAGATTGCCTGTAGTAGCCACGTTGGCGCAGGCCGTGGACTGTTTCCCTCTCTGAGGGTTTTAACCACGTCAAAATACTGGTGTATTGATCTGTGATCTATTTGTGAGCGGTGTCCTTCTGGTGTTCTGTCTGAGGAACTTACCCTGTAAATTCCTACACTTTAAATAAGGGAAAAGGTGCCAAAACAAGACATTAGCAAAGTGGGTTTTGAGGAAGCAAAAATTTAACCCATGACTTCAAAGTCTTTATATAAGAATTTCCACAAGGAAACAAGGTCATTGTGCAAATCAAGGTTATAGAGAAGCATTGCGAAGTCATTGGGAAAACTTGCACGCGTTTGGAGTGAGTTTGGAGTTGTTTTCAAGAGCACGACGCACACACAGAGGGGCGCGACGCATATACAGAGTGCGGCACACTGGGTTTTTTGCGCGGCGCACACCCACAACGGCCCGAAATTGTTCCAAATTTGCCACAAATCGTTTGGAAACCCTTCAAATTGACAGGTAGGGTCTACTTCTTGCTTGTTCATCAAATTTTGTGAATGTGATGATGGTGTATGGCCGTTTATAATTGCAAGAAAAAAACGCCTAAACCCTACCACTTGAAATCATTAAAGTCATTTCTCTAGGGTTGCAAAATTTTGGTGTTGATGCCAAGGCTCCTCTTTCACCTCTCATTTTTCCCCTTCTTTCCATTGTTCCCTTCTCTCCTATCCCATTTTTCCCTATTTTCCCTACCCTAAAATAGTGCTAAACCCTTAGTCCGTATCCCCTCCACTCATTTGTCAACTATAAAACCCCAAAACCCTACCTTATAAAATCCCCAAACCCCCCTACATGTCCCTAAACAAAACTTCTCCCCATAACCCCTAATCCCATCATATTATTCCCCTTCCTAACACTCCCTTTTTGCATTGTTCCCCTTGGTGGCAAAGATCACAACAACACATAGTTTCACAACCATCATCAAAAGGCAGTCCAAGCACGAGACACATACAACAGTCATGAGATCTGAGCATTCATCGGAGTATGAGGTGGAAACTCAAAGTGATTCATCCTTAGAAGAACAGGCTCCCCAGAGACATCACCAAAGTGGCAAACATGTTAGGGATGAGCCAACTTCCCTCACAGAATTGCAGGCCTGCCCTCTTGCTATGTCATGTTTCCAGCATCTATCATGTTTTGATTTTTGTCAAAGGGTGGCTAATGTTCGAGTTTGTCATGAGTTGGCCCGTCTTTTTGTGCTTCACCTACATGGAGATCACTCTATCTTAGCCAGGGTCACCTTCACACTGACACCCGAAACTGTCTCATTAGTAACTGGCATACCAAATGTTGGAGAATAGTGGCACAAGAAATAGAAGGTGGATAGGCAGCATTATGAGCCTTACATTAAGGCCAGTTTCTTGAGGCAACTCCAAAGAGTCTTTCGATTCAGATATTTGAAAGATGAATATGCTCCACTCATGAAGTTGATCATGAAGTACTTCAGCTGTGAGGGGAGGTTCTCTCGTCTATATGCCTATTACATCAGGTTGCTCATGCACTTTACTAGGGTTCAGATGATGAACATCCCATATTTCATTTGCAGGAACATAGAGAAGATGAACACGTTCATGCAGCACAAGACCCCTCAGCAGCAACTTAACAGTGTTTATCACTTTGCTCTTATTAAGATTTTGGTGGATCATCAGTTGGGATTGCAGGGCATTACTTGGGATGACTTCATCTCCCGTGACCTCTTCAGCACTTCACAGGTATTATCAGAGGTTGAACATGAGATAGGTGGTCCTTCTCATCAGTATGAGTGCCATGAGACCACCACTATGCCAGTATTCATCACCTATCAGAGAGGCAGTAGACATTTGTTTGCAGCAGCAAAGTGAGTGTTATCTCCACCCGGGGTGGAAGGGGCCTCGCTTCCGACATCGGCAACATAGGTATAGGGCAATGGCAAGAGCCCCATGCATGATGAGGGGCCATCAGGTGAACAAGAGGCTGACTTCATCCTCATTCATGATGATGATGTAGATGTGGAGAGTGCCAAACTTAAGAGGACCATCCAGGAGCAGAAAATGAAGATCCAAGACTTGTCACTCAATTTGGAGAGGGCTAAGTGGATTATCAGGTATTTGGAGTAGAGGAACAAATAGCTTGAGGACCAGCATGAGATCATGGAGCTGCAAAACATCCGTGAGAATCGCCAAGCTGGCCAGCATAAGAGGATTGAGCTCACTCCATTATAGCAAGAGATTAACAATGACCGTGAGTCTTGGCTCAAGAAGATCAACATCCACCTAGAGAGACTACTAGAGAAGGTCGACAAGGACAAAACCATATTGAGGCGGATGGTTTATCACTACAAGGCACGAAACATGAGTTCAAAGGCTTGGATAAGGAGTTTGAAGGCAAAATTGAGCAAAGCGACAAAGAGGCAAAAGAGGCAAAAATAACAATATTAGCTTCGAATCTTGGCTGAAGCCTCTGTGGCCCAGCATAGCACCTCATAGAGGATCTCCAACCTGAATTTCAAGAAATTTGGGGCAATTTTGGTCACAACACAGGGTTTTTCTCCCTGTGCGCCTCGCCACTGGCACAGTGCTTAAGATTGGGAGCTCCAAATCACAAATGGCTTGTATTTTTGGATTCAGCATGAAAACTCATGCCTGCTGGTGTATGGACAAGAAATTTGGGCATGATTTGAGTCCCCAGGAGGTCAAAAACACTAAAAAAAATGACCTTTCTGCCCCTATTTTGACACACAGGAAGAAGTCTTGGGAAAATGAAGTTTTGGAGGGGAAAATGAGTACCAAATTCAGAAATTCCACTTGGGTTGGAAATTAGACAAGCCGAGCTTTACAACAAGCACACTTGGGTACAATTTGGACTCCAACAGGTACCTCAAAATCACCTCCAAAGTGGCATGGCGCATATAGACAAAAAGGCCAAAATCACTTCCGCTTCACGACATTTCGATTCGCGACTTTCTCCAAGTGGGCCTGCTCATTTACACTACACTTTTTTCGAAAACTAAGGAAAATTTTAAAGAGTTTGGCTTCTATCCAAGTGGCAAAGGAAGGCAAATGGTCACCCAAGCCATTTGTCATTTTTGTAACACTGCACCTGTAACTATTGGTTGGCTTTCCATTTCCAGTTTGTAATCATTTGAAAAACTCCCCAACCGTGGGTCGTTCTATTTCCCAATGGCATAGTATATTTATTGTATGCAAACCATTTGAAAATGGTTGGTTGGCTTGTAATTTCTGGGAGACTGTGGGAGAGAAACTCAGTTCTTCATTGTATATTTTGATAGAGGATTAATGAAAGGCAACGGCTCTGTTTCATGAGATTCATGTGGTTGTGAGTGTAGCAAATGTGTTTCTCCTTATGTTTCATATGTATTCCGTTATGTTTCACAGTTCATTCATATTCATTTCCGATGAAATTTTCTAAGTAGGATAAGGTAGAATTCATGTTTATTGCTCTGCTTGTGGGAAAGTTTCACATTCTATGTTCTTCTTCTGTTGAAAACGATTCATGTGGTTATGCCCTTTTCACCCTCCTAAACAATCTTTCCATTTCACATTATTTCAAAACTAATTGCTAGACTTTCCGCCTGTCTTTCCTCACGAAGTAATCTGTGCCTTTGTGTTAAATTCTTTGCTCATTGTTGTTCGTTGGTCCCATACATCCTAGAAACTCAGTCATTTATAAAAAAATTCTTCTTGTATCCATATTTATTTACTAGCCTAAAATCAATATTTCACTGTAAGTCATCTCAGACCATATCGTTTATTTATTCATTGAGCGTGACACAGAGAGATCCCTCTCCTGTTCTGGTAGGGCTAGCTACCAGACTGAGCATGGTTTGTGGTTACCCTGAATTTTTCCTCCCTTTAGCCTAAGGCAGTTTTAGGTGCTAACACGCTTGATGGAGATTTAGCATGTTGTTCCTTTCTTTCATGCTGGAAGGCTTGAAAAGCTCACTTGTTCGTGAAGGTGCATGTTCGACACATTCATATGCTTCACATGCTTCACTCATTCGTCCGTTTGTGAACCTGTCCATCTGCATGTGCTCCCTTCATTCATCTCGTTCGTCTCCTTGAAATGTTTGTTGGTGTACCTATACATGCAGTCACTCATGATGAGACGACATCAAATTCAAAACTTCCTAGTCTACCATGACACATGATCATTCAAATGCAAGTGATCAGGAAAGGTAGTAGGGTTGTGATGCAGGATGATGGCTTCGGGAAACTACTGATGAAAACTACGCAAGAGTCACTGAGAGATGGAGACAGGTGATCTGAGCCGACAGTGACTGAGTACAACGGTCTAGCTCGATTGGGAGGAAAAATGGCGTAAATTTTGGGAGGAACAGTTTGGTCTGCTAGAAGGCAAGGCAGGCATGCTCTGTGCATTTTCTAGAACAAACAGTCTGCAGGGGCTAGACAACTATATTTGTGCAATTTTCGCAAGGAAAGGGTTGGGCTACAGGAAGGGTCAGTAGGAAGGGATTGCGCAATTTTTCTGGGGAACTACCCAAGAGACTAGCAGCCATACCTGTGCAATTCCCAGAGGGAACTTCTAGTTGGATTCTGGGATCACTGGTAGCCAAATCTGCACAATTCCCAGAGGGAGCTGCTAGTTGGCTGCTGGGGTCACTGGCAACCAGAATTGCACAATTCCCAGAGGGAACTGCTAGTTTCCCGCTGGGGTCACTAGCAGCTAGACATACCTAATTCCCAGAGGGAACTGCCAGTTGGTTGCTCAGTCATTGGCAATAGAAACTACACAATTCTTGGAGCGAACTGCCAGTCTGTTGTTGGCTAGGAAAATTGCACAAAGGCTGGGAGGCCGAATTGCTGATCAACTATGCGCAATTTCAGAGCTAAGTTGACTGATGAGTAGCAGGAGGTTTGCTCATGAGCACTGCACAATTTCTAAGATGAATAGTCGGTTGACTATCTGGGTGGCCAACATGAGTGTTGATTGAATTTCTTGCAGACATCACAACTTGAAAGAACTAGCTTGGTGCTTCTGTGTTGTTCTAGTTGATAGTCGATCGAGTCGAAAGTAGGGTGATGGTCTGGCTATTAGTGAGGAGTCTGGTCATCAGAACTTCGGCAAAAATGACTAAGTGTGTGAAAGTTGAAAGATACATAGGTGATCATACGGACACACAATTGCATGACTTGACGACAAAATGACCAAACCATCTAGATACACATGTTCAACATGACTGACCGATTGTGCAAGCGACAACTGTGACACTCGTGATGACGCTTGAACAATTGAAGCTCTTCAACTGAAACTCTTCAAGGGAGGCTCCAAAATTGATGCAAACCAAAATTTTGGAGGGTGGTTGTAGCCGCTACAACACCACTCCTCCCACATTTAACTAGTAACTCAACCCCCAACCATAAGGAACATGAGCACCAATCAAAAATAACAAATGAGAAAACCCACAACACCATGGTTATCCACGAAATGGCAAGGCAAGGCTAAAACCAATATCTATCTAGGAAATCCTCCATGTCAATGACATATCATAACCAATAAACCACATGCATTTACCATGCATTAAGAAAAGCATACATGCAACCTATTACATGCAAAAAAATTCAATTGTAGTTGTTGATCCAGTTGTTCCCTTGTGCTTTCTTGCCTTGGCCTTCTTTCCCTAAATCCAAAGCATGCTAAGAACCTCGAAGAGTGCTACAAGAAAACTCTAGGTGTGCAAGAGTATAATGAGAGAATAGATAGAGAGCTCCAAAAGTAAATTGATAAAAGGTTGTGAACTACTCCTTAGAGTCATTTTTATCATTGAGGCCTCTGTTTTCTTCATTTTCCTCCATTTTCCTTCAATTTTCTCCTGATGCAATCTAACCTTTCACCTTTTTTTTTCCTATTTTCCTTTATTTCATAAAACAATTCCCCCAAAATAAATTATTTTCAATGCAAGAAGCCATATGTATATGTAAGTGCTTATGTATATGCAAATATATACACAAACATATATAGAGAAATTAAATTTTATAAATGTGCTTTCAACTTTTGTATATGTGTGACTTTTGTAATTGCACAAATATATATCACTATGCACATCTAGAAGCCATGCATGTAGATGAGGAAGTACATATAGGAAAATATTTATAATTTGTTTTTGTCATATTTGTTGTTCTCCAAATACTTCAAATTTTTATAGGTACTCTATAAATGGGAAAGTGGGATGAAATTATGGAGTTGGACACTAAAAACCTAGAAGATATGATATAATTTTTTGTTAAAAATTTAACATGGAACAAAATTGAAGGGGATCAAATAGCTATTATTCCTTATAGTCGACTGGATGATTTTATAAATGGAAAGAAATCAAATGAATATGCTCCCACTCAATTTGTTGTTAGTACAAACCGATCTAAAAAAGTGGAGGATGTTATATGTGCTCACATTAACACATATATCGAGTATACCATGTGACCATTTATTTGTTAATTAGGTACGTCTAATTCAAGTTCAAATGAAGTCAACATGTGTAGATATTTTTTCTAATTTCTTATCATTGTTTTGATTTAGTTATTGGTGTGCATATGGTCCTGAGTCGACATGTAGATACGTATGTGATGAAAATACAAAGAATCCAAAAGGATCAACAATAACAAAACAGAGTCCACACCAAAGCATAAAATTTGGTTGTATATGTCACTTCATCATGCATTGTCTTTATGTGCGTCCAAATGCTGCTATTATAACATACACTGAGTGTAGACATTTTGATAAATCTAGTGCTTTCTATCATGAAAAGAGTGCAGTGGGAAGACCTCAAATCTTCAAGTATTCACCACATGGATCCTTCCATTTACGAGCTAATGTGTGTGGTATGGTTGAAGATGGTTTTAATGTCACAATGATTTGGGATAAATTAATTTCTGGTGTGGAGAAAAAATATGGTGAGTTATTTGCAGGGGTGGGCTGGGACACTTTAATGATGAGGATGGATATTTCTAACATGTACAATAATATTAGACAAAAGGAATATATGAAGGATGACAATGATCCAACAATTGTCGAGTGTTGGTACAATTAGTTTCTACATAGTTTCTTTTTCTATCAAAAACATGATGTTGTGTAAAACATACCATTTATTATAGACATACAAACACATTGGATGCATTCCATGACAGTGACACATTCACACAACAATGTTATGTCAATGGATTCTACATTTAGTACGAATATGTATGGGGTGTGTATTATCAATCTTTTGATTCCTATAGTGATAAAAAAGAATTCTTTTTTTTTTTTAACACAATATTTATAATGGTTTGTTTTGAATGTAGTATCAACTTTATACCTTAATGGTATTCGACAAACATCGTAATGGTGTCCCAGTGGTTTGGGTGATTTCTTCATGCAATACTACATATGATACTTATAAATGTTTGGCATCTTTATTTGCAATGGGAATGAAAGAATGTCAAGATTGGAATGTAAAATCATTTATCACAGATGGTGTTGCTGTTGAGATTCAAGTATTAAGGTACCATTTTCGATTTTAAAAAAGAAACGTGAAAAGCATATTTCATTCATAATTTACTCTATTCTAATGTTGTACCATTTAGGTGTCTAACTAATTTGTCCATCCTATTATGTGTATGGCACGTCCATCGAGCATGGGTGAAAAATGTTGGAAACAAAGTTAAATGCAAAGAAAACAAAGTCTGCATTTTACGTGCTTTAGGGAAAATCATGCACTCATGCAAGGATGACGAGTCAGTACAAAAAGTTGTTACAAGAATATTTTCTGAATTTAGTGAAGATGAACATTTTTTGAAATATTTTGACATCACTTGGATATCTAATGATAAAATATGTAAGTGTTATGCAACATCATATCATGACTATTAGTCTGTAATTGAATGTTTTTGGTCATTATCTTATAGTTGATAATAATTTGTGGTCATTACCTTTTCCAAATATGTGGGAAAAATCTTATTGGAAGTTTCCACATTCTAATCAAGACACAAATAATGCAATTGAGTCCTACCATATGCATCTAAAGTATAGGTAATTATATGAGGAAAATAACGCTTTCCACAAATGTGAGGATTGGCTAATATTTGTGTTGTTGAAAAAAGTTGAACTATATTATATCCACAAACAACATTTAAAAGAAGCATGAGTTATAAGGCCTACAACGTGTAAGAAACAAGACAATCTCTCAAAGTCTAGAGAAAATCATATATGAGATGAAGATTGTCTGCATGACCCTAAGAGTATAAATGAAGTTATGGTTCGTAGCCAAAACAAGGATACTCCTCATACCTGGTATAATGTCATATGCACAGGGTCCGAGTTGGAATTTTGTAGTTGTGATTGGGCATTGAATGGAAATGTTTGTAAGCATATCTTCAAAGTTCAAATGTGGGTCAATGAACATGGTTTGGACTTTAACATGTTGCCAATTTTTCTAGTTCAATTACTGAAAGTCATAGATTTTTAGTTGATTTAAATCAAGAAGGTACAATGAGCTCATTGTCAAAATACCAATAAAGCATTCACCATGTGCCTATTGTATCAGTACCTATTGATTTTTCAACTACACCATTCACAAATACAATCTCTAAGATTGAAAGATCAAAAGTTGTACATGCATCAATCAACAAAAAGCTAATGGATATATTAAACAATTTGCCTACAAAATTGGAGAATTTAGAAGAAATTGATAATGACATTGATGCGATGTGTAGCACATTTAGTGCAGAGACAAATAAAAAAATTTCCATTGTGATGTCTCCATCAAGAATTATGACTAAGAGAAAATATAGTTTTTTGAGCCCACAAAGTAAAAAGATACGATGTGGTCATGAAATAAATTCAAGGAAAAAACACAATTTTAAAAGGTTGGGTGAGTTCGCTCAAAGTAAGGAAGAGAATGGAAAAAGAAATGAAAGTACATTCTTCAAAAGAACATGGAAATATTGAGGGATCTACATCTCAGAATCAACAAAGGCATGTTCGACAATTATTTTTCTGATGATATTGTCAAGGGTTCAACAAGTATATATATATATATATATATAAATTGAATGAATTCTTATCTAATTAAATATTTAGTGCACTATGTCATGCAATCAACTCTAACTTTATTTTTTCGGGACGTGGTTCCTGATCAAATATCAATCAAATTATGTAGCAATTCAAGAAATTGGCACAAACATGCCAACAACCCCGTTGATTCCAAATTTGAACATGTGAAGTTTGATGAAAGGTAAATTTAATATCGAAGTTAATAATTCCAGTGCAGGGATAGAATAATCATGGACAAATGTGAGATTCCTCTAACCACACTTACATGATGTTAGTTGGGGAAAAGTGTTACTCCTTTTGTTATCATTTTCTATAATATTTGAATTCAAATTAATAACATATCTTAAAGTCATATATGAGTTTGATTGATCGTATACTCATAATATGTGGGAATTATTTTTTTCTTAGTAATATTAAGATTTTTTTAACAATGCTAAATATTTTTCTTTGTTAATGTTCTTATTGTCATGCAGTTCTGGACAATGAAGATGTGCCAAAGTTGATGTTTATGATAGGGGAGTGGGAATAAACTTAGAACATAATAACTTCAAAGGCCTATGAGCCATTTTACAAAGTATTAGTGTCTTTATTTTTGAAATAGAATTTCTAATGAAATGTAATGAACTATTTTTTGAAATGAAATTATGAATTATTTTTCCAATGAAATGTAATGAACTATTCTTAGAGGAGGTTTAGTCTTAAAATTCAGTTCTTATACTAAATATCAATGTATTTTTAATGTCAACATTTATGCCAAATGGTAATGTATGCACTACGGTTTATTATGGTTTTTTCTTTGGTTTGTTATCTATTTAAGGCGAATGCGAAATTCATTTCATGTAAATTTTTATTATTAAACAATTATATGATGAAAATTACTAGTTCTTTTCAATAGATATAGAAGATATTCCCCCCCTCCCACTTAAAAGGTCAATATAAAAGGAATCTATTTTACCTATACATTAATGTGATTAGTTTATATATTTATTTTATATTGTAAAAAGAAATTATTTAGTATTGATATTAATATTAATATTAATTATTGCTTTTTTCATGTAATGTTACATGAAGATAAATAAAATAATGATTACATAAAAATTTAACAATGGAAACTATATAATATTGAACATAAATATTAATAACAAAAAAACCATTTCAATATCAGCTATAAACAAAACACTTCAATGTCCATGTAGATAACATAATTAGATAGATAATGTAATTGGAAGTAAAATATTTTAATTTCATCCATATGTGTTACTTCTACTTTTTAGTAGAAAGATGATGTGTAACCTCCTCCACTCAACATGGAGATTATATAATATCTACAATGCAATTGATGTTACAACCAACCATGGTTGATATGTGTAAAACTTTGGAACTTTGATTATAAACAAGGAGCAAATAATATAGATGATCAATATTATAAGAATATTTTATATTCTAGAGATTAAAAAAAAAAAAGTCATGTACTAACATTTAGATTTTAAATTAACAATTATTAATACTTTTTATATCAAACAAGTGCTTCAAACAAAATATACATCTTTAAATACATATTTTATATACAATATTTCAAAAAAAGACCATGTCTATATACAAGAATTTCATTTAAATTTGCACAAAGATTAATTAAACTTCCATAATCATTATAATGAATAAATAGTTAAAATATTTTTAAAAGTTGAGAAGAATGTTAAAAACTTTAAAGCATAAGTTACATAGAATTTCTTTATTTTATCTTTAAATTGAAGGTCAACACCATATAATATTTGTATTGAAATCAATAAATAATCTAATATACATATTTTGGAATATTCATTTTAATATAAATAATATGGATAGTACTATTTTATTTATATTATATTAAAAGATGCAAAGTAGATTTTATTAGGGACATACAATTTTGATTATATATAATATAGAAATTCAAATTAATAACATAATCTTAAATTTTATATATGTTTGGTTTAATTGTAGTTATATATAAATTATATTAATTATATAAGTTTGATTAATATAATTTTTATTTTATATTATATATAAATTTTTATTTCAAATTTTAAATGTATAATATTGGATAGATGAAAATAATTATTATATATAATGATTCCATAGAAATTTATATAAATTAAAATTAAAATATTTTACAATTTCTTTTTAGTAAGTTTTGGTAGGATTACACATCATCATCATGCCAACTTCTCACCCAATCCGCGGAAGCATAGAGATTTGAACCCAAAACTGTTGGTTTGGTGAGACTTAATTTCAATTTCCACTATCATTGCCAAATTCAGTCTCGCAAGCAATCTTTACAATTAAATTATTTAAAAGGTTAAAAAAAGACAGAAAAAATAGTTTTAATAATAATTTTTATTTAAATTTGAAATAAATTTTAAAAAATATAATTTAATAAAAACATTGAAAATTGAGAATAGACAATGTTGTTATTTTTAAAATTTAATTAGAAATGAATCTCCTCCCCACAATTTTTTATGAGACTCTTTTAAAATTTAAATAGAAATGAATATTTGTCCTACAATTTATGAGACTCTCTAGACTTTATGGATGATGGAATCAATCATTTGACAATCTGTAGATGTTTGTGATAAGAAAGCAGACAAACATTCGTAATGTAACCAGACATTACATTATTGGTTACCAAACATTATTGGTAACCAATAATGTAATGTCTAAATTTATTCGATGAATGGACAACAACTAAGAGCTCTTTTTTAGTCATTGTGTAGTTTAGCTCAGCTTTGGACATATTTTTGGTGATGTAGTAAATGGAATAAGGTAGATTGTCATTTATCTGGCCCAGAGTTGCTCCTATAGCTTTGTGAGAGGCATCAACATTGTTGATCCCCTGTTTTGTTCACACAACTATTATTTTTCATCTCTATTTTGACCTTTTTGGCACTCCTAAACCTACTCACCTACCATTCTTATTGCCCTAATCACTGTTTTAAACTTCACTATGAGGTAAAGTCTTTCATGGTAACATTTTGTTGTTTATTAGTGAATTTAAGTAGATATGAGTAGCTATCCAAAAACTAACTAATCACTATGGTTGAATTGTAGACATTTCAGCAGATGTGCAGAGTGACAATAGGAGAATGCAGGCAGTGAACCATGGTTCCTCCAATTTTGTACTCAAGAGCCATTTTTGGGTTCGGTACCTAACATCGCAGGGGATAAGAGGCTGTATACTTCTAGATGGTGAGTTGCCTCCAACCATGCTTGAATGTGTTTGATTCCATCCATGACAAAGATCCTCCTTATCCTCTATGAATGGAGTAGACACCAAGATTGGGATTGGTTGAAGGTTGTTAAACTAAATTGGACAAGTTGTTCAAGCCATCCGATCTGAAGGAATGAATTAGCCAGGATGATAGGATTTACTATCCATAGTTCAGTTTTTCTTTACTTAGTTAACACCTATAAAAGGCTGCTATTGTAATAATTAGAAGCTAGCAAACAGAAGTAAAGTTGTTACTGTGTATCCTTCGACTTATTGTTTGAATCAAGGATGTTTACAATGGTTATGCATTAAGATCGAGTTAATTGTTCGATGGTTTGTTGTGTATGACGAGTTAATTGTGATCAAAGCCTTCTGTTTTTTGTAATTTAATCAGCTCCTCTGGTGTGGTCGGGCCCACCCATCTGAGCTCATCGTTGTAATATTGCATAACAATCTATCTGTGTGATAGATACAGTCCTTCTTAAATAATCTGTGATTCATTATTAGTTTACTTGTTGTATGGAGAGTTTTCTTAAGTTTTGATTGATTGTATAATGTTGTTGTTATAATGTTTTTTTAAAACCCTTTGCTTTAGCGATCCAAATCTAAATCCCTAGTGCGGCCATTGCTTTCGCTTTCAAGACAGAGACCTACTCTATTCGTGAACATTGCACATTGTGTTAGACTGGATTGTCCTAGATGTATATGAAGTTGTCGAATTACATTGTCACCTAATGCTTATGAATGGTTAGTTTACCCATTCACAATGCAGAAGCTACTTTCAAACACTTAAATTGGATAACGTATTGAGAGACTAGAGATGAATGGAATCTGAGTTTAATTTGGATTGTGATCAAATCGTTTTCTCTTGTTTCTTCTAAGTGATTGAATCGATTGACTCTCTTTTGAATTGTTTTTGCAGACCTGTGTGATATAGGAATCACTTGTTTCAGGTTGATTATTTGAATAATGTGATTGGCATGAGCCTGGTTTGGTTTGAAGCGATTGGTTTTATGTTAGATTAGTTGCATGAATGTGTATACAACAGAAGCACTACTTTTAGAGTATTTATTTGAATGATTTGTTGTAGCTTCAGTTAATTTCATTTGTCAAATAGATTCTTTGGTTGTTAAGTAGACTACATGGATTAACTTCAAGAGTGCAAACGAGTGATTTAGTGTTAGTTGTTAGAAGCAATTTCCTTTGATTTGTTTGAACTGCTTGATTCCCCTGTTTCATTTGAATACTTGATCATATTTTCTGTAGCTTAAATGCTTGATTGAATTCTAAAAGCAAAGTGTTGGTTTGTTAAAATTTCAAATAGGGTTGTTTAAATTTTGATTAATATAACCGTAGGGAAGATTTGAGTACAGTTTCTCATAATTGTTCAGTTGATTGACACGTTTGATTATAGTTAGTGTTTGAATTTGTTCTTGCAGTCATGATCAATTAGGGACTTGGATACAGCTTAGTCGAGAGTAAAACATAGTATCTAGATTAGGTGCTCAACACCAAGATGTTTGATTGTTGATAAGCCAATAGGGTTAATGAGTTTTGACTACAGTTTGCATTAGAATTGGATTGTCATTACAAGTTGTGAAACTTCTGGTGTGGATTGCAAGAATTCGAACTTGAGTGTTTTGATTGATTAAGCTTTGTATACGGTTTGTTTGATTAAGTATTCATTCTCATAACCTAGGATCTGTGGTAAAATTCAAGTCACCAGTTAAATCCAGATTTCAATCCCAATTCCAAAAAGATTAAGTTCATAGAAGTTTTGGAAGTTGTTGTCACAAAACCATGTACTAAGGGCTGCTACTTAGTGAGATCTCATGCAACTGTTTCAAACCAGACTTTAGACTAAGGATTAGCCTCCCTAGTCAAAGAGGGCTCTCTCACAGGTTTTGATATGCATTTAAGAGCAAAAGATGGCTAACTCTTTATAACAGTGAATGAATTTTAAACTGGTTGGAACAATAAAATCAAGGCTTCTTCCATTGGGCTCATGGAGTTAAACATTTCTACGGTAAACAAGCAACTATTGCATCATAGAAGCCAAGGCATATAGTGTCTCACTGTCCAAAACATCAACTGAGAAGGACTGCAACTCGACAAGACATACACAGGAAGTCTGAGCATCAATGATGAATTCAGAGTGATTGCATGACTAGTGAATTGTAAAATAAGATACATAGAACCAAAACCACACACATTCTGAACATTTGGGACACACGATGAATCTTGGGAAGAAACAACAATATGCTTTATCTTACTGTCAAAAGAAACTTTACATACACCAATATGAGAACTCTGTCCTTTTCATAAAAATCTCCAACCCCTTGTACATAAACGATTGAGCTATATATAATAGCATCCTCTAACTACTTGGAGCTTCCTCCTCCAGCATGAGGGGAGCTCGATCTTTATCATTAACAACCTTATCTATTCTTAAACAAACTTATTAAATACATCATGTATTATGCAATAAATACAAAGAGTCCTAATCCAATTTAAACTCTAATTCTAACTCCTCGTGAGTATGATGTCTTTCCTGATCTTTGACACCTGTCCTTTTTTGATATGGCTGAGCTGGATGTCTTTAGTACTCCATATCGACCTTGTACGCCAACTCTTTTAATTGCTCAGTCATGCTGGAGATGTCCCTGGCTTCTCGATCCCTGCTTTCCTTAATCTGCTCGGATATATAACAGCATGTTTGAAGCCTTTAATAACCCCTGGTATGTACTGCTGCCATGTTGCTGATGTGCTGTAGGCGGGATTGATTGACATGTGTCTCTCTTTTCAAAAATAATTTCTCGCTCATGATATCAAACAACTGTTCTGCATTTAAAATCATCACCTACAGCAGTTTCGTAGCGCGCTACGAAACTGCTGTGTGAATTAAAAAACACAGTCCTCCTTTTATTTAAACCAGTAGAGCCATGGTGGCCTGATCTTTGACAGCTGTGCTTTTTATTGAACAGCATATGCCCGTAATCTGAGCAGGTTCATTGGCTTCTTCAAGAAAATTTACAACAAAACCACCTTTTTGGCTTGAGATTGGAGCCTCGGCCTTCTCACAGGATAAACTTCAAGCTCCCTTGAAAATAATATGATCCACACTATCCTGCAAAGACCAAAATGAGTTGAGGAATACCTGCAACCAACTTGATTAGATCTTCTTAATGAATTCTAGAAAATGACCCAACTAGGGTGCTAAGGTTGTCCACCGAAATTGGGAAGAGACTAGCTAGGGTGGCAATGAGATTCACCGAAACTAGTGTGAGGCTCTCACTTGAAACCCTCAGACTGAAACTTGCATGAACTTATTTAAATGGCAAAGAGAGATGATGGGATAGAATACAACCCTTCATTCTACTTCAGGAAAAGATTGATATGTTAAGAAACAAGTTTCAGCTAATGCAGCAAATATTCGTCCTCAGTAATCTGCTCCAAAATTGGTGACTTTGATCCACTGTCTGAAGATGGAGACAATTGGAAACTCACAGTCCATATATGGACCAATCTCCAAAGAATCTCAATCTATGGATACAACTGAAATTGGCCCTCTGTTTGTAAGGGGAAAAATGTGCCAGACCCCTGGAATTGCCAATCTCGTCCTCCTCAGAATTCGACCCTCTTTCAATTAGCAATGAATAAGTTTCAAAGGGCAGTGTATTTCTAAAAAATTCAGGCTTGTCACTTGTGCAAGAATTCTGGAACTGATTGGGATTAATAAGCCGAGCGAATGTCTTCAAGGTAAGACCCAACTCAGCCTCTCTAAAATTGGCACAATCACTCTGGTATAACTCAGCCTCGGCTACCTGGAATCACTTCGACCTTAGATACAGGAATGCCACTCTGCCCTCTTAAATCTGAAGTAACAATCAACTCGGCCTCCCTTAATTTGGCTAACTTTTACCTCTGCGACAGGGTTGGAATTCGGCCCTTTCTGCAAATTCCTCCATGTTCATGGTATATGATCCAATAATATGAGCTAGATCAATGAACTCGGAATCATTCGGATGTGCCATGGCAGTGTTCCACAGGCCACTGACGGCAAGAACCTGGCCTTCATCATCTTGAGAGGGTAGGTCCTTAAAAAACTTCATAATATTTGTTCGATGCTTACTTGGATTTGCCCCTTTCATAACACAAAAGAAACACCCTGGATATGGACAATCAAAACGATTTTTATCCATGCCTCACCAATGAAGAAGAAGAAAAAGCCGCAACATTACCCAACATGCTTTGATAAGCCCTAAAGAGCTTTAGAAAAACTTAACTGCTGGTCTAGACATAGAGCCTTGGGATGCGCTGCCGAATGGGACTTTGATGACTACAGAGATCAAAGCTTATATGCATTCTCGGCAGGATTTTGAGTATGCCTTTCAACAACGATTTTGCCACCTGAAGCATTATTATTTTCAGTCAAACAGTGTATGTATGATTCTACATAATATAGCCTACCGACTCAAACCAGGGTTTCGATTATCGTCAAAAATGACCCAATCGAATGCTCAGGCCCCTTTTCCTTGTGGCGGTCTATCACCGCCTCTGTCACCGCTATGACTCTTGTCAATCATATACCTGCTTCCTGAAGTCTCGAAGCTTATCAACATTGCCGCTGTCTGAGAGTTGATGACGTGGATCGATGCTTTTTGAAATATATTCCTTTTGTTTTCTGATTGCCACCATGCCGCTTTACCGTCTTGACACCTGAACGCAGCACTAAATTATCCACATGGCCTTACGTTCACACTTCTGGTCTTCACTCTGCCCCTTCGCTCCTCTTCCGATTGCCACCTGTAGAAACATGTTCTGGATTAACATAGGCGTAACTTGGACAACGCCGAATCTTGGTATTTCCATCTGATTGGTTTGCTTCAGGCATGTCTCTGGTTTCTGGGGCATTTTCAAAACAGAGTCCTTTGCCATCTCCAGGAATAAAATCCATTCCAGATAGCTTCACCCGTTTTCCACATCGATGCACCATTAATGTTTGATTATCTACTCGAATCGGCCGAAACTCTGAAACACAAGGAACGGTTCCATACAGTGTTCCTTCATCAATTTCCGAAAAGTGGGCTGTGGAAACTCAAATACATTTCGCCCCCATTTCTCCATAGCTGCATTCACTTTTGTATCTGATCCATATCCACTACAATCAGTGCCAGAAGGATCGCCAGAGATGCTAATAGCTTCCACTGTGCTTTGTGAGTTTGAATTTCATTAGCAAACCTATCTAGGCCATGACTTTGAGGAGCAGATGAGGCCGAAGCTCTTTGTGTAGATTAGCAAACACATTCTCGTTGATTAAACTCGAGTTCTTGTATTTCTCCACAAAATCGTTCTTTTTCAGAACTTGTCCTGATCAAGAAAATGCCATAGAGCCCACAGTTCTTGAACACTATTCTGCAAAGGTGTCCAGTAATCAACAACTTATTTTTGGCACTGAATTCACAGAGAGCAGTGTAGAGTGAGGTTTCACTGTTCTTCAATCGGTGTGTTTCATCAACCATGAAATAATTCCACTTGATCTTTAAGAGAATGGCCCTGTCTTTCAACACAACCTCATATATGGTCGATAATATGTTTAACTTAATAAGTCGGGCAGTCTTCTTGTTGGTATAAAATTCATATTCCTGGCAAACCTCTCTACTTGCAAGATTGCCAACATAAACAACAACATTCATGCTAGGTAGCCATTTACGGAATTCTTTTACCGAGTTTGTTAATGTTGACAAAGGTACAATTACAAGGAAAGGACCGTGTATCTGCTGCGCATTCTGTAAAAACCCAAGCATTGACACAGATTGCATAGTTTTTCCAAGGCCCATCTCATCTGCAAGAATAACATTTGTATCATTCCTCTAGCTGTTCAACATAGACCACATATTTGTTATTTAAGGCAGAGACTTCACTTTCCAACTGCTAAAACACTTAAACATTTTGGCGCTGCGAAACTGCTAAAAGGGTTAATGTGCTTATTTGCAGACATTTAGCATCAAAATTTTGTCGGTGATAACAGTGGCTCCACTTGGGATAGCGTGCCCTTGTGGTACACTAAGAACATGCAGATACAGTGCCTTATCCACTTATGACAAACAGAAATTTGCTTGACAAGCATGACTGTAGGAGAAAGAAATCTATATCTACTAAAAAAAATTGCTCAGTCAACCTTGAGCTTATTTGCATTGTTCTACCTACCTACCCTATCAATTTCAAACTTCTTTCAGCTCAAGCAACATGATATTTCCAATAAAGCCAATCAATTGTTTTTTCTGATATTGGAGGCTCTTGACTGCATTCAACCTCAAAATAACCATGGTAGTGAAATGACCAAATCAACTTATAATGTACCTGAGCTTCATAATGAAAATGAAAATGAAATACTGGTGTGCAAAGCTTTGCCATGTATTCACTTATAGGGTCAAAGAAGACAT